>JAKSYS010000071.1:0-144534 GCA_022925895.1 Fragilaria crotonensis | reverse complement strand
AGGCTCATCAGATGAGCGTTCCGATAATGAAACCGATGGTTTCGTTGAGCATGAAAATAATGATGTCGACGACAACAAATTGATGAAGCTTCAACAGGAATGGAAAGGGTTGCTACTCGCATGACCAGAAGTTGATAAAGACAATATGAAAGCGATTGCTGTCCTTGCTTGTGGTCTTCGTATTGCTGCGCCTCACTCAATCTGGTATCCACCTCAGCCTCTTATCATCAAAGTCACTTCGTCGTCCAGCACTGAATACAGAGGATTCAGGAGATACTACCAACGCGCAATCCAAGAAGAAGGGCAAACACGTCAAGAAAATCGTTGAGGATCTAGACGAGGAAGAAGATGCCGGGATCCGACTGCACAATCTGGCGTGTCAAGTCTATCAAGTGCAGCCGTGCAAGGTTTATCCAACGCGGTGGCAGTCTACAGGCGGGCAGTTACATGCCACCAGGCGGAGGGGCTCTTGGCACCGGGCAGACCAACGCATGGGCGACGCCTCAGCAAAATTTCATGATGCCTGGGTTGATGCAACAGCAGGGTCAAGCAACTCAACAGGCTTTTCTACAAGCTCAGCAGCAACAACAGCAACAGGCATTGCTACAGGCTCAACAGCAACAACAGATGCTCCTTCAGGCTCAAGCGCAAAACAGTTGGAAGAGCAGCTCCAAGCGCAAAGAAGCTTTCAAACAGCAACAGCAACAACAACAGCAAGCGCTCATGATGCAGCAACAGGCACTTATGAGTCAACTCATGCAACCGCAATTTGGACTGGGTCAGGTCAACTTCTGCAAGCGCAAGGCGGACTGGATCAGCAGTCTGCCTTGAGTCAATTTCTACAAGGGCAAGGAGGACTGGGTCAGCAGTCTGCGATGAGTCAACTTATGCAACCGCAAGGTGGACTTGGTCAGCAATTACTTCAACCAGGGCTAGGTCAAATGAGCACCCTTCAAGGGCAGGAAATGCCTTTGCCGAGCGTAGGTGGTCAACAAGGGGGTGCTCTACCAGGCATTGCGAACTCCTTGGGTGCCCCTACTTCTCTTCAGCAGCTTAGCGGGCTAAACGAGATCGGAGTGCCTGGCACACTTCTGACTCCAAACTCTTCCTCCACGGACGCAACTCTTGGAAATCTAGGCCTAGGCAACACCGCGGGCCTTGGCGATGCAAATGACAAGGTCGCTAATCCCTCGGCCGCCATAACTAGTCCTCTCGAAGATGCGCTACCACCAAGAACTGATGATCGTCCAAGTGACGCTGATGCGGCAAAAACTGCAGAAGCAATTCCATTGACAGGGTTGAACCACTTTAGGGACTCATGGAGCCCTTACAGCCCAAAAGATATTCCGATCTATTTTCATGTCCCCAAGGCAGGAGGATCGACAGTTAAAGATGTTGTTGGATCGTGCCTGAATGGTCATGGCCTCTGAGTTTGGAGTGACTGATGGTCATGACAAGGACACCGAGATCGCTATTGTGTATCCGAAGGTTCCAGGAGGAACCGGTGCTGAAGATCGGTCACCATTCGTCAATGTGGATACCACTACTGTGGCTGGCATTGACAGGGCCGCCAAGATGGGATTTGCTGACTCTGGTCTGGCTGGATGCGTTGTGACTCCTTTTTTGTACGAGTCGAACGCACTCTTTACAGAGACTGCTCAGGGACGTCTGTTTGCTGTTTTCAGGCACCCAGTTGACCGAGCAGTGAGCATGTTTTACTACATTCAAGTTGCAGATTGGGGTAAGTTTCGATCGCCGCATCACGTTGGCTTCATCAATTTGAATCTAACATTCGATTGACTTTCAGAACCTTCATACATGCCGGAGCTTCAGTCATGGACATTGGAGAAATACGCTACGTCTTCAGTGATCGAAAACAATTGGATGACAAGGCAACTGGCAAACCAGCCGTCAGGCGACTTGGATGATAGTCATCTCCGTATAGCCATGGAGGTTATACGACGCAAATTTATGGTAGGACTCATGAGTAAACTCAAGGAGAGTATGACACGTTTTGAAAAGTTCTTCCGCTGGAAGTTCCATGTCAATCCAACAAACCAAGAAGCATGCAGAGAACGTTTGACTGGGGGTGGGTCTAATTCGAATGAAAAGAACAAGAAGGAGAAGCCGAAGCGTGGCGAACCTACTTGGGATCTCATTGCTGCACAGAATCAGTATGACATTCAACTGTACGAGTACATTGAGACGCTCTTTGTGGAACAGGAAGCCTTCGTTACTGGCATACCCGACGACTTCCGCAACATTGATGCAACATGCTGCAAATGCGATCCTCCAACATTCCCGCCAGAGGGATTCGCGTGTCCAAAGAAAGTGATGAATGAAGTCTAAGTAAGGAGTGTAACGTTAGCCACCCAATTCATTTTGCATGTCGCCGCATGGTATGGGCGCGATCGTTGCTGAATCGTAGTCAATCCGTGGACAACCAGCCCTTTTTTTTGATATAGGGAGTACTCCAGAAAGTCGTATGTGGTAGTCACTGATCTCGAACGTCCCTTGCATCCAAGCATTGTCTTAACGCTTGCAGCACAAAATTAGCCCCATCTCTGGTCTTGGTTATCGGTGATCATAACTCGCCTCCTTCAGCATCCACAACTATAAGGTCTGGAGCCACTTCTGGAGCCACTTCTGTCGCAACTTCTGTCGTAACGTCGTCTTTGTCGACTGCCTCAGTGATTTCTTCGTGATCTGCTGTGTCTGTTTCGTCCTTGTCGTCTGATAATGGCACACCCATAAACAACAGTAAATCCTGTGCCAGTTGGTCCATGAAAGGCTGACCCCCGGCAGTAAACCATGAGTAAGCACTGTTCCGTGAGTTTGCTATTCCCACAGTGTGACCCAACGGAATTTGCCACCTGGAACCTATCTGGTTGAGGACCGGAAAGAGTTCCTTCGAAGTCCACACATCCCGATCAGGAACCACTGCCGGCGTTCGGAATGGAATGGGAATCGATGGCAGCGGGATCGTGTCTCGCACGTCCAAAAAGAGTTTCGTCCATCCAAGGGAGTCTAGGCGTTGCGACATGTCGTCCGGATCGTGTTCTTGATTCGGTTCTGTTTGTACTGCCAACACGTATCTTTCGCTTTTTGGCAAGGTCTTGTGCAAGTAATCTGATGATTTGGACAAGAACGCGGCCGTGCCCACGGGAACGAGGCTGTCCGTGGCAAAGGCATTTGCAAGCGCCACCCGCCTCTGGAATTTCCGCAACGGATCAAGGTAGAAATCGCTAGTTCCCATCTCTTGTACAATTGTAGTAACGCCAAAGAGATCGTTTCCAGTTTCTGCCATCATTTTCCCAATTGTGGTTTCAGCCCACCGGGGAAGAGGTACATAAGTATGATTGCAACAACCCAAGTGGGGAGTGGATGTCGTGCAAAAGACAAGGGGGGTGACGTTATCTGCCATATCGATGTGGGCAATGGCGTAGCGGGCGTAGAGTCCACCCATAGAGTTGGCCACAAAAGAAAGTCGCACCCGGCCCTCAATTTTTTTAATTTCCTGCTCGACTTCCGTCTTTAACCGCTCCCCTCCTTTCTGAACCCCGTCGTGGGTCATCTGAGAATTGCACGATGACCTGTGAAGCACGACATTGGTATCCTTGTGAGCCTGGCGCTCTAGTGTGTTCGCAAGGTACGCCAAGTCTTGTTCGCTCCCCTTGAGTCCGTGTACCAATACCACCAAGTGGGTGAACGGTTCTTCTTCGTTCTGTTGAAGATCAGATGCCGACGAGATTGAGGCGCCCATTGCTAGCGATGACGCAAATTGGAATACAATTAGAATCAGGATCAATGCGAGGAGCCTGACTTCCATATCGCGGTTATCAGGGCTTTTGGGACTGAACTGAACCAACTGCTGAGTGATTCAACACGTTTAATTCTCGTCATATGCTCCGCTCTCACTGTCACTCATTCGCCCTCTCTACTTAGGCGTGCTAATAGCCATGATCGTTCGGTTGATTTTTTAGGTGCGCGATGCTTCCTTCCTCCGTCCTCTGCCGTCCTCAGCATACTCTACCTGGTACCGGTAGTCATACGCTGTACGGCATACAGTGCAAAGTACTGGTACCCTACTCGGAGTACCTGGCATTCCGAGTACCTGATACCTAGTAGTAGTAGTACTCAGTACGGTACGATTGTAGTCTGAGAACCTCGGTATCATACGACATTTTTTATGTGGAGCGTCAGTCATTCTGTCATAACCCTACCACCTACATGCATTCCGGTAAGATACTGTACTGTACGGAGTACTTGAGTATCAGCTATTGTTTGCTACGAGTACTGTACGAGCATTCCTTCACCATACTCTGAGTATTGGGCATCTATTGTTTGACAGGCAAGGCGAACTTAACATTCAGCTTACGTATAACTGTATATATATTAAACCGTCATTTGCCGGACCTTCCACGGGAAGGACGGGAGAACATATACTGTACTCAGTACGAGTATATGATATAAATGCATAAATATGAAGAGAGAGGAGACCACATATGTATGCTCGACCCGTACATGTACAAGTAGTCGATGATTTCGGACCAATATAATCAACATTTATTCCGTAAATTTTGCCAGCATACTGAGTACAGTGAAGTATCATAAGTGCCTGAGGACTACAGCTGCGTACAAGTACACTGTACCAGGTACTAGTACTGAAGACCTGAAGTTTGGGAGACACATTGGAAGATTGGAAGTCATGATGGAAGGAGACGGAGACGTGGTGTCGAAATGGTTGGATTCCCCCAAGGCTGACGAAGGGCTTAGCGTTGGCGCACGGCATGAGGTAAGCAGCGGGCAAAAAAAAACAGAGTTCCAAGTGTCGATTGAGGATTGTGTTGGGCAACTCACCTTTGCACTTGTTGCAGCTCTGGCAGGTTTTCCGCGAAGAAGATGCTTATCAGAGATTCGCGAATGTCATTCTGTCGCCACCTCCCTCTGACGACGCAGAACTAATAACGAAACGATCTTGGAGAGCAATGAAGCTGTTGAAAGATGATCTGACGTCCCCACCTGGATCCAGCCTTCTCATGAACTCCGCTCGTGCAGGCTTGTTGGCAAAGGACATTTTTGGGGCTCTGGAACGATCGGACGTCAATGTTGCGCATGTAAGGACGCTGTTGGAAGCTCTCTTGGACGCATATCCGTCGGCGGTTGTCTCGGCCGTGAGTGCTGGTGGAAAAGACGGCATGTGCTCCCACTTGGGGCCTCTATTGGCGCCTCGATTGAGCTCTCATACTCTGTCCACCGTCACTCACATTGTACTCTATGGTTGTTTGGGGAAACAAGCGCGAGCGTCGGCCGAAAAGACTGTCATGCAACATCAAAAGGCGCTGCAGCAGCGTATCACGATATCACGCGGTCACCGCCGAAAGTTTGTTCGAAGTTTGTCAGATTATTCCTTTCTCACGCGATTGATCGATTGCATAGAATACGAAGAAGAGAACCCCAACATCGGCGAGGATGTTTGTGAAACAATTTTGACCATTGTAGAATGCTTGGGATATCCTGAAGTCACACCAGGACAACTGCAGCAATCGACGCAACAGCAAAAACAAAAGCAGCCCCTGCTTGACGAAAAAGGAGAATCAGTTGGTGAAGATCAGCTGTTGGCGCCACTTGGGAAATCTGAATGGTGGGATCCATTAGTGGCAAAGCTTGACGGAGACACTTCCGACGCTGTCAAAGTAGCTGCTACGAGAATCATGATGGGAATTTTCACCCTCGCAACGGGAAGGTCGTCGAGGATTCGAAAGGTAAATGCCCCGATGACTGACGCCACGGAGAACGGCCTTGGTGGAAACGAAACGTCTGATATTGACGAAGAGGCCAGCAAGAATCTTCCGCATGACAATAAATTATTGGACTGGGGATTGACGTCGAAGATCCATTTGTCACTTTTGTCGCACTTGCCGCAGCTCATCCACGCCCTGCTTCGGAATCTTGATGTAGGCGAATCGGGAGCGACCCAGTATTTCCAACCAGGAGCTTCCGCCGAAGATATTCCGGGAGTTCCCCACCCTGGTCGGTGCCGCATCATTCCCTTCACTTCGTGGAGACTCCACGTCGTTACACTTCTAGCTGAGTTATTGTCATACAATGGCATATCGGAGGAGGACGAGGAGGGCAGCCAAAACGACGGGAAAGAAGCTGAGCTCCTTCGACTAAAGGGAATGAATGCTGTCATGGACCTTCCTTTGCCACCACAATTGCATCCTAACGGACCGGAATTTCAGGCTGATCAGGCCTTTAACCCCTGGCCAGTCTTGTGCGATTTGGTGTTTGCGTATCCTGAGAACGCGCTTTATCACTTCCAGTTCATTCGGTTGTTCAAATCAATTTGTCTCGAGCACCACGAGCCTTCCCTACGCCTGGTGTTGCAGAAGGTGAAGTTCGTTTCTCGTGCCATTAAGGGATGTTCCGAAGAAGTCACTTCTCGTAGAGGTGTGCTTCTTGTGTGTCTCAACGTATTGAGGTTGCGTAGCCAATCTCTGCCTCCGAGCTCTTTCCTACGACAGTTCCTCGAAAGTCACGACCTGTGGAAGGGTTTCAAGGATAAGTTGATTGAGTAAGTGAATACCAAGGGAATGCTTTTTTGTACTGGTAAGCTCTCATCGTTCCGCTTTTGCCTGTTCAAGAATGACAATGATTCAGGAGAGACTGTGCTTCCCTGTTCCGCGCAAGGAGGCTCACTTCAACAACCCGATTGGAATCGACCTAGGTAGTCGCTACGCAGCTCAGCTTGGGTTCGACGGGATCGAAGCTCACCACGATGAGCCTGTTGCGGCCGATGCAGCCCTCAAAAAGAAAAAGAAAAAGCGTAAGAAAAAGAAGAAAGGAGAAGAGTTGGAAGGTGATGGCAAGGACGACGAGGACACTGACGACTAACTGGCGAACGTGTGGTTGTGATTGAATATGTCGTTGCGCAGATTGCGACTAAGGTTACTAATGGAAGAGTACAATCGATCATGAAGATGTTGGTGTACTCTAGCTAGTCACTACTAAATTTCCACCACAATCACAACCTCAAGCATCTTGATGTCTCTCTTATGCCAATTTGAAGAAAGCAAGAAACGCTCCTTACAATACAGTCTAGATTGCTATTGAGTCTTGGTCAACTCATCAGCTTAAATGGATGCGGTGAAGGCATCGAGCTTCGAAATGGCATCCTTGGCGGCAGCAGCGGCTTTGTCGCCGTTTCGCGTGCGCGCAGCGATCTGCACGGTTTCGATCGCCTCGAAGAATGACTTGGCGGCCTTCTTCTGACTTTTGGTGGTGGCAAGACCCTTCACAGCTCCACGGGTTTCGTACATGTAACGGCTGAGCTCGTCAATGACATTGAACCACTCCTTCCTGGCGATGTAACCATCGAGCTTTCCGAGACGCTTTTTGGACTCAGCAAGAACGGCCTTTTTGCGGGCCGTGTACTCAGGGTTGCTCGGGTCGTAGATGGCGCCGGTTCCATCACCGTATACAGAGTAGGCCGAATAGAGTGGGGTGGATTGATCACTTCCGTAAGCGGCACCCTCAGAGTAACTGGTTCCGTCTCCACTAAGACCGAAAACCGAGAAACGTGGAGACTCACCGACAGCAGCGTTGGCGACGACAGGGGCGAAAGCGGCACCAGCAGCGATCTTAGCAAAAGCCTCACGGCGGGATTGCTGCAAAGAAAATCGAGGAAAAGGTGAGCAACGATCTTTGAAGCAAGGCAAGCCAGCAACTTAAAGGTGCTGCACTGAGAGGCCGAAGATTGCGGATCTCAAACAACGGAATGTCAACGATGCAGACGCTACTCATAGAACATGACTGACTCCGGAGTAACCCAATAAAGTAGCATGTAAAGAGAATCTCCTCACCTGGGAGAACGCAGCGACAGAGGCGACAAGGGAGAGGCAGAGAGCGACCTTCATGGTAGTTTTGTTGCTTCGATTGCTTGAAAATGTAGTACTATTGCGACCACGTACGTCTTGCCGCAGCACAAGAAGAGATCAATCTTGCGATCCTCAGGGTCTACCCTTCAACTTCTGGCCATGGTACAAATGCTACGTGAGAATAACCGTACCGAAAAGGAACCTTACCAACAAGTAGAAACGGAAGAGAGACTTGACGTCTGGAGACTCAAATTGACATAATATTCCAGCGAAAAGGAACGAGCTCTATGGTAGACTCCCTTCCAGTGTCAATTTCACGTTCCTGCTCAGTGCAGGTATGGACCATACGATGCATCACATGCATACGAGTACCAGCTACAAGCACTGCTAACAGTATAGGAGAAGTACACTGTACTTGCATCTGGTATTGAAAATTGAAAGAGCTAAAGTACAAGTACTTGCACCTTCTATGATCTATCAAGTCTACAGTACGTGGTCCTACTGGTTGCCTGTCTAGACATGTAATGCAGGATGCAGGTAGCAGCAGTGCATTGGATCTGATTGCCATCAAGCAATCAGGTGAAGCTGCCGCACAGCATTGCCATGGCACCGGCCGTACAGATGAAAGGGCTGAAATGTTATGTGTATTAAAGTCCTCCGTCAAGAAAGGAGGGCAACAGTGCACCAGCAAAGTAGGGAGGTGATCTCTGGCTTCAGGGAGGATGAACTGCCAATCCTTCAGGGGAAGGGAAGTAGCTAAGGGACCAATGACAAAGCATCTGATGATGGATTGATGACACTGATAGCAACTGCTGCATCACAATCTTTCCTCAATGCTATCCTGCATTTCAAACCCAGCTCGCGACCATATAGTAGACACCTACAAGCCAATACTCGCTAATTCTTGGGCCAACAAAAACTTAGAACTTACATTGTGATGGGGAAGAATGGCTGCACTTAAGCTGTTCTACACAGTGTTTATAAAACAGATAATAGGTGTGTTGAAAACAGACATGCAAATGTCATGATTTCTCCAGAAGGTGATGACTTGACGTGGCTAGTATCCAACATGGTGATTAACAAAGCAGCAAGCAGGCATCCATTTTCCATGTTGAGAAGGTGAAGTTTATGGAAAATAATACTAGAGAGTTCAATTTGGAATATATCATTCACTGCCCCTATTGATCGTCGTTCCTCTGAACAAGATAAATATGCCAAGACTCCTGAACCAAGCAAACGTCCGCAAAGAAGGCGATGAACTGTGGAGACTACTAACTCTATCCAGAATGAAACTTTACCGCCGATAAAGATAGCGACGGCGCCAAAAAATCTGATCTTTCAAGAAGGATGCTCAAGCATCTGTGCAGCATCGACTAATCAAATTTCCATCCTCACAAAACCCAGCACACCATTCGATGGAAAACTAGCTTATCATGGAATCTATGACGATACCACAATCCTCAAACCTTCTTCCCTGGTGCTGGATGATGTTCTCCTGATTACATTACAAAGGCTTGTTGAAAGCATGGTGTGCTCACATGGTATAGTTGCTGTTGGAAGGAATCTTGTCATAAACTTGAAACGAGAGAATGCACCCAAACAACACTTCAATATTCCAGGAGTTGTCGGGTCGCTTCCCTAATGTTCTTGGATGTCCTCTGCACAATACCATAGAGTACATAACAATACATTGCTGCACAACAACTCAGAGCATGCTGTGTGGCAAAAAGCATATGCGCAAAGGCTCATCACTGTTGATGTCTGTGGTTCTCAACGATCATAACAGGCAGCACTTCATTTTGGGAGCTGCAAGCCTTCAATGCGTCAAACTCAAAGCCGAGCAGTCAGTCAGGTCTAAGTGACAAGATAGCATGCCATTAAGTCAGAGGAAAACAAGTCACGTTGGCATTCTAGAGAATTGACCGAGATAAATGGATCATCATGGCGGAGTCTATTGCTGTATATGACTCCAAGCGCTTGAATGGTGGACTTAGAAGGTTTAGTAATTCAATATCTTGATGAAACATCCCATCAGAGCGTAAGTCCCTTCCTGCTTGGTTGTTTCATGGCAAACAACAACATGCCAGCAGGAGCACCTGCTCCCATCATGTCAGGTCATGACAGGTTCCGGAGTGAGGGTGAATTGTTGTTGTTGGGCATCATTATTAGTAATTGCCCTGCACAGCCAGGTTGAAGGAAAGAGCAACTGCCGGCCCTGCCTTTATGAATGGCGTTTCCAGTAAAATACATCAGAAATAAGGCGCAAACAATTAATGCTGGAAATTTTAGCAATAGCAGGTGTATGCTGAAGTCTGCTCCATGTTCGGAATCAACGCCAAACAAGCATCATCGGATCTGGTTGGATAACAATGACTAGCCAGTGACCATGAAAGCCAGTTGGACAACGGAGGAAGCAGCCATAGCAACTTACAAGGCAAATTGTGTCAATGCAAAGAAACCTGTGCTGGCTCAACAGCTTTTCGCTATGGGACGAACCATGCTGGGCTACAGCAAATGACGTGGCTAGTCTACCGGTAAATAAAAGTGTAAAAAGGGGTCACTAGTGCAGCTTAACACAGGACAGTGTCAAGTGTCTCTTCGTTACGAGAGCAAATAGCCAATATTGCGGCAGGAATTAGATGCATGTAATTTAGAAAACAAGTAAGAACCATGAAAGGGTGGGTTGCTTCTGCAATTGATGCTTCTGCAATACCCTTGCCATCTCTTGACACCAGACCTCAAACCGTATTCGAAGAAATTGCAGCATTGTGGAACAGCTCTGCATTCAACCCAGAAGCTCTGGCATCGGAATCTTGCATTAATTTCTTGCTGCGACAGATTGTTCCTATTCCCTTATAGCTAGACTCAGTCCAGCTACACCACCCCAGCGCATTGAAGACCAGCCACACCTTCATAGCCATGCTATCAGAGCTCCTTCGGATAATCGCTGGGAACAAGTGGGCAAGGTTAGGGTGGGAGGATGGAGAAGATGAAGAAGCTGCTACTGGTGACGAAGACGAGGTAGCTAAAGGCGACAACTCTACCGTGACATCCTCATCTGCTATTGCCGCATGCTACCAAAAAGCTTCTCCTTGTATTGGTACGAAACAGCGTGGTTGCTTCTCTTCACGGACAGTCAGCTTGTGCTCTGCAGATTCAAGCAACCTTCCTGAATGGAAGGCCGTCGTATCTATCGTATGTCTGGGAGGTGACTGATGCTCACCATTTGTTGCAATCATTGCTGCAGCGCCCCAGCAACAGCACTGGTGCCATGGACGCATTCATCGCACCAAAGCAAGTGCGACACTAAGTGTATCTAGTATTAGCGGTGGCGTCAGTCATCGTCAACAACAGCGTTGCCACCAGCAGCAATGTGACAGTCAGGAAGAACAACAAGAAGTCTTCTTTGAATCCTCTTGTTGAGTCTATCAAAGAGCTCATTGCATCTCAATCAGCGACAATCGGTAATTGATCGCGCCGAGGATAGGAGTCATGAACTCCAATAAGAAGAGCAGACTTTTGCAAAAGGGCGTTTAGCCGACGCGCCGAGTGGCGCATAAGTACATGACGCTAAATTCTGATACATCAACAGTCAACAATTTCAAGAATTCTATGTGAAGGTTGCATGAAGAGCTTAAAGAATTGGAGGATGAAATAGACAATACCTATACAATATGATTGTCAGTAAAATTCTAACACCACCTCTTCTTATCATGTAAGTTATCTCAAAGACAGTGTTATCGGTGGGTAAGGCCAATAGATGGAACATTCGAGTTGGTCGATCACAAGATAGTGGTGTTCCGTCTGTTGCACTCATCTAGTTGTACCGTTGCTTGCTGCGTGTTGTACCAACCATTGGCATGTCCGACATAATCAAAATGGCAACCACCATCTAATAATTGCTCAGGGAAAACCTCATGCTGGGTAGACTGTGACTCCTGTGCTGCAACCAATGGCACAGCACCATTGAGTTCAGTCTGCCACTCATCAATGGCAGTGTAGGTAAGGTCAGAATTGCCATCAGCGTCAATACAATATAGTTGTATAGTAGCTGTGCAAGGGCAAGCAGTACCACCTATTTCTTGTTGGTATATTGGTGTAGTACCCCCCAAGAAATGTACATCAAAAATGCCCAAAACAAAATACAGGTCACTAAGGAAAAACAATGCATAAACCAGTGAAAAACTTGAAAACAAGGATTCAAAAGTTGTATACATCTTTAGTTAAGGAGTTCCCATCATGTATGGTGTGTTCAAGTATGCATTGTCACCAAAAATCCACAATCCTGACGCCAAAATGCCCCCTTTGAATTTCTGGACAAAGAGTGGCAGGCCTTTGAATGCAAGACAATCTGAAATCAATCCAGGATACAAGATTGATATGTCCAAAATCTGACCCGAGCAAGGCTAAGAGACTGCCTGACTATTCAGTCCAAACTTTTTCATCTTTCTACCACAGAAGAACTTTATCTTGCCAGACAAGCTACACCATGTGTCCATGTAGTCTTTTTGTGTTGGTTTGTGTGTCCAAATCAGAATTCCATATACAGCCCCAGCACAGCACCCAAAACCAGCACTTGAAATGTTGGAGAAGCCGTGGGCTTTAGCTAGGTTACTGCTTGTCCTGATCATCTGAGTTCATTACATAAAACAACCCTGGATGTTTGCTGATGGAATCCACAACATACCAGTAGCAATTATCGGTGTGGGTGTGACCGAAGCTGTATGTCATCATTATATTGTATGTGGATCCACCAGCAAACCAATGAAGGGCACATGCAAGGCGGACATCTGGGGAAATTGGTCCATTTGGTATGTAGCTCTTAGTCCCTTTCCTCCCAGATGCAGCCATGATGTTCTAACGACGAAGGGTGGAGAGACATTTGAATGTCGTACTGTATTTCATTCGATATGCCAAGCGGAAGTAGACTTCTCCAAGTTCGTCTTAAATGTCCTGAACTGATCAACGGTCTCGCCGATGAAAGGTCCGTAGGACAGATCTTCGATTTGTTATTCTTCTTCTCAATCGACGGCGTTTAATCGAAAGCAGCTACATTTGCAACGATTTTTGCAACTGATGACAAATGCTCTAAATCCTGCATGTAGGATACCTGTTATCTCCTCTTGGTGGTAGTCATCATTATAATTGTCATCTATCTCCTTGGACAAAATGGTGCATGCATATAGGCATTCTCCTTTGACTTCTTTAAAGGAAACTTGGGAGTTCAAAACTTAGATAGTTGGATTTGAGCTTCGTCATATGGACACTATGCATTATGCATAGGGGCAGTACTCGGGTCGAAGCAAATTATTATATACTAGTGGGTGCCTCCCAATTGGTCGGACTTTTGGAATACGTGTACGGTAAAAACGAAAAAACCCACGCCTCCCAATCGGTCGGACTTTTGGAATACATGTACGGTATGGGTTGTGCACGGTTGTGTGTAGTGGCAAGCGTGCTGCAAATGATGTGTTTTACAACACAATTAGATGAGGAAAAAAGTGACAAATTCATAGAAATTTGCTAATTTAGATTGCCAAAATACACAGTATTGAAGTTGTTTACAAATCCTGTTGATGATACTGAGGGCACAGTTTTGATATCAGGACCTCCTTATAAACAATGTTGTGCAGAAGATGACCATCAGTAAATATGAAAAGATCATGTGGGTTACGAACTCTTGAGAGAGCAACGTAAAGCTGGCCATGTGCAAATACACCTTGTGGCAAGAAAATGCCAACTCTTCGCAATGTTTGACCTTGACTCTTGTTGATCGTCATTGCATATGCTGGTTGAACTGGAAACTGACGCCGTTTGAAGACAAATGGCAGCTCATCTTGAGGTGATAGGAGAGCAATCCGTGGTATGTCCACAATTTCTGCAGTGGTAGGAATCAAACACTGGAGGACAGACTGTGAGATACGGCGAACAATGAGACGGGTGCCATTGCTGAGTGTGCTTGATAGGTTTCGAGCAGCATGACCAACATGCCTTTTTCAGAGTGAGGCAATGTGGTGGAAGGCCAGATAGCTCCAAAGAGTTCAGGAATTCAGGAGGATAGAGGGTATGTGCAGGATCATTAGGTTCCTCAGATATGATGTTGTCAATACTGAGAAACACATGTTCATCATGAGGTAGCCTTGAGGTTACCATATCATTGATTCTTTGAACATCTTTGTTTTTAGGACATAGAATAGCACGTTCAGACCAATAGGCTGGTTCATTGGAAGAAAAATCATCAAACACATGCTCAACCAGTTCGTTTGTATCCTGAGGCTGGAATATATAAGATGGTAGATTTATTGGGGAAGGCTCCATATCCTCGCCGATCCTCAACAGGAAAGATGCAAAATGGGAAAGTACTTCTTGGAACTCTGGGTTAGCATTTGTGTTCTGTAAGTCCATTCGCAATCGCATATTTTCAGAGAGTTGCATTACATTCACAGATGATGTTTGCCAGACTTTGGATTGTAGGACAGTTGAATGCACAGTGGTAGCTCTTCCAGCATGGCGTAGTATGGGAAGCACTTGACGAAAGTCACCACCCATGACGACAACCAAGCCACCAAATGGAGCATCATTACGTTCAAGTAAATCACAAAGAGACTGTGAAAGAACATCAAGACCAACACCCTTAAGCATTGTGATCTCATCAATGATCAAAATCTTTGCAACCTTCATAACTTCTGCCTTCTCTTTTGATAGGTTGCACATGGATGTTTCATATAATTGAATTGGAAGCCCGGATATATAGTGCAGAGTACGGCCCAAAGGGGCAAAGTTTGAGGCAGCAATGCCTGATATGGCCGTTGCAAGGGCAACCTTCCCTTCACTGCGCACCTTGGCAAGGATCATCCTGAACAACTCCGTCTTACCTGAGCCTGCAGGTCCATCAACAAAATAAACATTTTTCTGAGTTTCAGTACCAGCATTGTTGTTCACAGAAGCAAGTACAGCATCAAAAATAGCACGCTGTTCAAGATTCAGGAGAGGGAGGCGATCCAGCTGCTGTTGAATATCAGTGTTGGATGATGACAGCTGCAATTCTAACAAATGGTTGACTGAATTGTTGTCCATGGCACTCCCATGCTCCTCAACCAGAAGTGTGCGGAGGGATGGTATCCATTCGAATACAGAACGGCTGTGCATTATCCCCAGAAGGGCATCAAGTTTACGCACAAGGAGGTCCTGCAGGTGTTGTTCACTAAGGCTGGGTTGACGGTGTGCATAGTCTTCTGACAGGGCAGCCCAGTGAGAGTCATAGAGTGACCTTGGGTCAGAGACATCACAGTTGAAGAGGATGATTGCAAAAAGTCTTCTGAGCCTTGCTGGGGAGAGTGTCTGTGTGGCTTCCTGCATGGCTCGATGCCACTCAGTATCATCATCTAGAAGACCCAATGTACGACAGGCATCTTGAAATGTTGGACAAAGTACATCATCAACGGTTCAGAGCTTCAAAGCTTGTTGCACCTTTCACTACAGTCAACATCCTTCGCAGGAAGTATCTCTCACCAGAAGAAGGGGAAGCACTGTAGAGGCGAGACACAGTGGGGAATGTCTGCCGGTGATTGGAGCGTCGTACCCAGCACTCTCGACACCAGCACTTTTCCATGTGTAGTGTTGTGGGATGTCATGATAAAGGAACTGGCGAGCATACTGATCATGCCGATTGAGGTCCAACCAGGCAGTCAATTGTGTACAGGGTGGTCCTCTTGCAAGCACTTGAGCAACATTTTCATTTTCCTCAAAAACCACTGATTGCTGATTGGGAAGATGGAACATTAGGCGCATCACATTGGGCTTCTCTGAATGTAGACGAAGGCTGAAGAGGCGCCAGCATGCCTCTGATGCAGAGACATAACGTCCATCAAGATAGAGCTTGATCTCATCAACATCTTCCCCATCTGGACTGCAGCACGGTCGTGTCCTTGTATACATACTTGTAGAGGTACTTGACGGCCTGCACTGAATTGCACACCTCAACATTGATATGACAATCATACTTCTTGGTAAGATGGCAATTATATGGCACAACCCAGCGGTTGTCCAACTCAGCTCCTCGAACAGTTACAGTCCTTCCATCATCACGTCGATGATATTGAGGGAATCCATCATCATTGAGTGTTGTCTCATCTTGAAAGGGCCGGGATACTTGTCCTTGCATTCACCTGCTGGCTTTGTAGAACTATTACAACACTTCAAATTTTTCCATCGATTGGGGGAAACTTTGGTGCCACAGGGCCCATGCAACATACACCTCTTCACAGTTGCAAAAGTTCAGGATCTATCAATGCATCTGGGATCTCAGCTGAAACAATATGGTCAATGTCAGATTCTGTGCGCGGTTTGTCATTCTCTGCCAAATGACCAGTACATGTGCATGTGGCAATCCTCGCTTCTGAAATTGATGGTGTAGATAGCAGCCACAACCCTTCCAAGCACTTGCCGCTTCTGGAGGTCAAACATCATCTCTGTAAATTTGAGATGGAACACTCGTGCCACCAAATCTGGTCTGTCATTTACAGTTTGGCCAGGAAGAAGGTTTTCAACAACTTCTGGCCACTGCGGATTGGTTGTCATTGTAATAAAGAGGTCTGGCTTGCCCATTCGGCGCACAATTGCCAATGCATCCTGGCAAAGCTGGTGCATGTTTCTTGCACTTCCAATGTGAGATGAAGGCAGAATGATTCGTCGCCCCAGCTGTCGAGTGTTTGTCACATCCTCACCAGCAACAGCATCTGCAATGCCTTGATAAAGTTCAGCACGCAATCTTGGTTGATTAAGACGGATGAAATTAAGACGGCCTTGTTCCACTTGGGCATAGCAGTCCACAATGTATTGGTGAAACAGCTTCCTGCAAAGTGAAGGTGATTGGAGAACTGAGCAGCAGGTCGCACAAAAAGCCGAAATGCAGCATGCATGAGGCAAGTTAATCTTGTCAAATGTGGAGTCGTAGCATTTGGACCAGTTTGCATCATGCCAGGATGCCAGCCTCTTGGGGAGCCTGTTGGAAAAAGGAGTACATATGCCAGTGGAGAATAGTCGGGATGGAGCTCTGAGATTGACTGAATTGCTCCAGCACGAAGCAATACTCGAATATCACGGTTACCTGAACCTTCGTCAGGAAGAATCACAGCTACCTCACTGGAACTTGGTGCATTGTACCGTCTGTTGTCCAATTCAGGTTGATCCAGGATATGCATTGCAACATTGTGGCCAGGCAATTCAACATCATGATTACCATCAGTATTACTGGCCAAGGTTCCTCATCAAGAGCTTGCTTGAATAATCCATACAGCCGGTTTTGATTCTGAATCATTTGCTGCAATAAAACCAAAGTATTCCTGTCCAAGGTATTCAAATGATGTAAACGATTGTCCACCTCATGGTTAGTGTCATAGAAATAGAGTTGTGCAAAAGCAGGATGCTGTCCAGGTTCTGGGAGCAATGATCCTAACCGGTGGTACATTGAGCCATGAATGCGAAAAGTATAAATTCCACAACTCCTATCAATCAAAGCATCATCCACATTAGCGCCTATTGAGGCAAAACTCAAGGCAGAGTTGTAGGCACGGATGTGTGGCATGAACAATTCATGTGCATGAAAAAGATCCATCAACACATTTGGTGTGGGATCGAGAGGAGGAGAGATACCTTGCCCTTGGCACAGCAAGATGAAAAGTAGCCCCTTTCAGACCTTGATTCATTTGGAAAATGCAGTGCAGAGCAGCCCTGACATTCAACTGTGCATGGGCCAAGGACATGACGTGCTGGAGCAGGAGCAGATGAATAGGCTGCGCCATTGGTGCGTTGGCAACTTTGGCGTGTTTGTCTCATGTGCTCTTGGTGCTGAGTGGTGATGGCAGCCATCTGTGTGGCAGCAACAGGGTCACCTTCTTGAGATCTCTGGAGGCGCTCCAGACGTGTTTGTCTCATCTGCTCTTGGTTCCTAGTGGTGATGGCAGCCATCTGTGTGGCAGCTACAGGGTCACCTTCTTGAGATCTCTGGAGGCGCTCCAGACGTGTTTGTCTCATGTGCTCTTGGTGCTGAGTGGTGATGGCAGCCATCTGTGTGGCAGCAACAGGGTCACCTTCTTGAGATCTCTGGAGGCGCTCCAGACGTGTTTGTCTCATCTGCTCTTGGTGCTGAGTGGTGATGGCAGCCATCTGTGTGGCAGCAACAGGGTCACCTTCTTGAGATCTCTGGAGGCGCTCCAGACGTGTTTGTCTCATGTTCTCTTGGTGCTGAGTGGTGATGGCAGCCATCTGTGTGACAGCAACAGGGTCACCTTCTTGAGATCTCTGGAGGCGCTCCAGACGTGTTTGTCTCTTCTGCTCACGGTTCCTGGTGGTGATGGTGGCCATCTGTGTGACAGCAACAGGGTCACCTTCTTGAGATCTCTGGAGGTGCTCCAGACGTGTTTGTCTCTTCTGCTCACGGTTCCTGGTGGTGATGGCGGCCATCTGTGTGGCAGCTACAGGGTCACCACCTTCTTCTTGGGACAGGTTGCGAAGTTTGGCACGCCTTTCCTTGCTGCAATGGCAGCTGGCTTTGTTGATAGTGAATGTTTACTTGGGTGTGACATAATGGTTATATGCTGATTGGAAAGAATTGGAAGCAAGGAATTATGTGAGCGGTACAATTACTGTAGGTGTATGAGGTACTGGAGTCTACAGTACAGCGTACAGTACCATACTGTACAGTACTCGGAGTACATCTTATAGTGAGTGAGTGTATGAGGTACTGGAGTACAATGTAGAGTCGTAACAGGGACTACAGTACAGCCAGCGTACAGTACTGTGCAATGACCACCAATAATACAACTTCACGACGCAACCCGCCGTTAATTAAAAGCGTTATTTTTCAAAAAACCAAAACACCCACCGTTAATAAAACGTTATTTGAGTAAGGGATGGCTTTTGTAATCAAAAAATTTGCGTTCATGGGGGGGCCAAGCACCAATACTGGCGAAGCTTCTTGGTTACTGTTACTTTCAGTACTCAACCCTGGCGAAGCTCCGTAGTGAAAAAATTCAGACAGTATTCATTTGATCCAGTACCCCAGAGTGGTCATACTCCGTAACAGACGGACGCACGCACGCACACACGCACACAATTAATTTATAATATAGTAGGATACCTAAAATAACTCAGATATTGTCGTACTGTATTTTCAAAAGTAATCGTATATATTTATTTTTTAATCCACGTACTGACGTAGCATTTGCGGTAGAAAAGTACATGGTACAAATTTTTCAGTAGAAATCTACATGAAAACTTTTTTACACTGTGTCCAGAAATGTGTATTGTATAACGTGGTACGAATCGTTGTGTAGAACGGACAACAATTTTATGTACAAGTACTCCGTTAATGCCATATCCAGTTTGTTCGATCTGTCTAGAAATACTGGAAAATGTATTTTGAATTCCAGATTCCTTGGTACAAATTTTGCAGTAGAAACTACATGTCCAATGTCCAGAGTACTGGAAAATATATTTTGAATTCCAGATTCCAATGCTTATAACGTGGTACAAATTTTGCAATCGTACTCAGTACTCCGTACTCTGTATAGATCTTACCTCCTCTACCGTCGTGCAACAACCGCGGCCAATGGCCGCCCCCCAGACTGGTTGAACCTAAAATAAATTGGTTATGTGTTATGAGCCCTTCGAAAACTTGGAGACGTGGATCGAAGTTGCTTTGTATGGACACCAACTGTATTTCTCCAGTAAGTTCGAGTACGGTGTAAATTCTTCTCAAGAATGACGTTAATAGGGCGAGGCCTGACCTCCAATGGCACCGACTCCTCATTTCAACGTCTCTGGATAAATACACTTCGTTACGATATCATCTTAAATGCACCTGCTTTCCTATACAGACAGCTGCACCATGCACTTTTCGTTACAGTAGGTTATTCCGTACGTCAAGTCGAAAAATGGCAACCACTATTGACGTTTCATTTACGCTTCACGGCCAATAGTTGGCATCTTGGAGACGTAGACATCTTGCCCAGCTATCATACCCATGCAGGAGACACCAGTGTACGTAACAAAGGCGAACAAGAAGAAAAACATGATTCCTGCGAAGATATTCGGGGTCATGTGCACGTAGTAGACACCGGTTGTATCATCATCAGCGGCGGCGGCGGCGGCATCATCACCATTGTTCTGATCAGCGAGGCGACGTCCAGCGTGCTGCATCATTGCAGCCGTGTTACGGCGGCTAATCAAAACACGCTCGTGCTTCACTTCATCGTGGGATCGCACACTTGCAAGCATAACAGATCCAATAGAGCTGTGATCGACGGCCTGCACAACAGCCGCATCAATCACGGAGGGGTCGGTGGAAGCTGGGATGTTCACAATCAAAAAATTGGCCTCCGCAAGTTCTTTATCTCTCAGGTTGGCGTGCTTGGTTGCCTTATTGATCATCCCATTTTCATCGACTTCGAGTTCGGCCTTCGTGGGCGTATGTCCGATCAGTGCCACTTTGCTAGAAAATTCGCTCAGAGAAACCTCCAGTACGCGTTTGCCCGTGTTCGCACCAGCGTCACGAGCTACTGTGTAAGCACTCTCGACTCCCGCAACATGAGAATGAACGGCAGTGGCATCTTCATACTTCGCCGCCACCAGAGGGAGAGCACCGCTAGATGCAAGACCTGACAAAGAATCCGAACCATCGGGGGCTCTTCCGAGCAAAAAAACCGTGGCAGCCAATGACGAATCATCAGAGGACCCGTCAACCACCAGACTTGCAAGGAGCGACGACGCCTTGACAGATTTTGAGGAATGTACAACTGACTCTGATGCTTCTTTGTTTTTACTCCACACAATCGCTGGTGCGGCCAGAGCCGACCCCAGGAAACAAGAGATTACGAAAGCAGCAACCTTCATGATCAATTCTGCTTCGATGGGATTGTCGGATACGGAAGAAGGAATCGACCTGTCACTGGTCGAACGGGGAAGATCGTAGAATAACATACCGTTTCCGAAAGAACACCTGGTGTTCGCGGAGTATTTTAGCATCATTGAAGATTATATAGAGATATCATATTGCCGTTATCGACGTTAAATATACCTATCAAAACGTCCTCATGGCAATGGTACAAGTTCCACTTAGAAATCGCTACTCAGACCTCAGACACCGTCCTTGTGAAT
The DNA here is from genome assembly GCA_022925895.1 of Fragilaria crotonensis. Lineage (NCBI taxonomy): Eukaryota > Bacillariophyta > Fragilariophyceae > Fragilariales > Fragilariaceae > Fragilaria > Fragilaria crotonensis. The sequence goes on along the minus strand of JAKSYS010000071.1, from coordinate 123,496 downwards.
GTACTCCCTAGTACAGTACAGTACAAGTACCGGTACCTACAGACCATTTAGGCCTTGACGACAGTACACTACAGTACGTCGGCTTCGTCTCAGGATGGTACTGGTATGCATAGATGGAAGGCCAGACGCCAGACGCCAGCGCTGGAGCAATTGTAGTCTACCGGGTCACGTAGATGTTTATATATGAAGAAGCTTTTTACCTTTCACCCTATCATATCTCCAATGCACAGCCATCATGGTAAGTCCAGGGTAAATTATGTGTCGAAAATTCGAAGTGACGAGAACTGAGCACGGAGTTGTAGAGTACACCACACGTCCATAAACCAATGCGATGATACTCTCTATTTGCAAACTTAAAATGCAACTGCATTCAGGCGGAAAACAAACCGGAACGAATGGTATAGTGGTATGATACACTTCGATGCACACTAATGACAGCATCTCTGAAGCCGTGAATGATTTTGACCGCAACTCTATCGCGGTTTACATAACGATGTACTGCAGCTACTACCGACACCGGACATCTGCTGCTGGTGTATAGTGCGGATCCAATACCGCTGCTGCAGATTCAAACATATGCCGCAGTAGCTATTCTTCCCTGATTTTCAACGTACTGGAAGGCTGAAGTAAAAACCACATTGGTGGTTAATTGTGTATCAGTTTACTTACTACCACTCCAATGTTATGTTTGAAATCAATTATGTTATCAACATTTTCCAACACTGTTGCAGCAGCCAATCCTGCCATCCTGCACAAATCTGGTTGTAATTCTTGCTACTAATGTGGTGTTCCACTTTCAAGAGATCCATTTTTGTATCCACCCTTAGGTTGTTGCGTTCACATGATGACTTTCAACTAGAAGGTTGCAACTATTATGGCATAGCTCAATTCAGTTGGCAATGTTTAATTCCAAGGCTGCTTATGAGCATGCAATGATGAAAGTTAACGATGGCTACATCAGAAATGTTCTCAGCCCAAGTGTTAGAATGGTCAATGAAAAAAGTTGCTGTACCACCCAAATGCCTTCATTGGTAAGGATTTGATGAACCAGCAGTAAATTTCCTATGCAGCTCATGTGCAGCAATGACTTGATACCTCACCAGGAGATTCCACAATCACTGGTGGTACATTTCTGCTTGATCCCTCTTTTGTGTGTCTGCGTCTAAGGGTGCATATTATCCGGATGAAAATTTTTACTTTTTTGTACTTTTGTACTTTCAAAAGTACAAAACCCGGAAATTAAACCCGGAAATGATGTACTTTTGTTTCCGGGTTTTGTACTTTCAAAAGTACAAAAAGACAATAACATTTTCAATAACATTTTCGATGTTAGGCGAACCCGGATTGTACTTTATGTACTTTTTGCGAGATTTGGGGTGTGTTGTCGTAAAACTTTTGTCGGGACTTACTTGCTTCTATGTATGACACTATGCAGTACATCAGCACCCGTTGATACAGTCGTAGCAGTACAACAACGAAACATCGCATCATGTCGTTGGAAAAGAAATGGCGTGCCCATGCAGAAGTTTACATTTGAAAAGCTGCGAGTGCCACTACAATGAGTCAATGCTGTTCATATACAACACAACTCTATAGTGGCGCCAACCACCGATGCAATTTCCGTTTCTACTACAAATTTGACGACGAACGACGACGCATATTTGTTACTACCGGTACGAGTAGTATGATTCTGTGAGTGCACGTTCCGTAATATTTGACGGATCGTGACAATTAGCTATGGTGCGGTTCTTCACCTTGTTTCACGGGACCGTTGCAAGGTGAAGATCCAAGAGGAGGGTATGATTGGTTTGCACAATCTCCTGTTGATGTGATAAGCAGTGAGCAGGAAGTCATGAGTGGTGTGGGTGATCTTGTTTGCGCCTCACAGTTTTGACGGGCGCATATTCAGCTGAATGACACATGAACCCCAAAACGTGAACCGAAACGAAATTGCATAACGTAGAATTTTCTTTTTGCCCTTCCGGGTGAGACCCATTGTACTTTTTGTACTTTGTACTTTGTCCTACAAAAGTACAAAGTACAAAAAGTACAAATTTCATCCGGATAATATGCACCCTAAGCAAGACTGTTGTGCAGAAATGTGTTAGTGGAATATTTTCATTTTGGTCCAAAACATGCCCAATTTAAAAGTGTAAGGGCCACCGTTACGTAATTACATTTCACGAAAACAAAAACCTTTTTGTTTTTGAGGGTCCATTTTACCACCGTTACGTACGAAAACAGGTCCCCAAAAACTTTCTGGAAATCACTCGGATGCGCCTCATATCCCATCGTCAACGAAAATCTGCCGAGGTTTTTGTTGATCCGCGAAAAACACAGGCTTTTCTAGAAATATCTCAAGATTCTGGATTCCTTCTGGTAGGCCTACTGCTATGTGCATTTAACTTGCCCTGTCGACAGATGCCACTGTCTACTGTCACTGATGGCATCAAACATGAACGTGGTTTTCTCGCCAGATAATGATCAGATGAAGACGTTGTTTCTACCATTGCATGCGCCGTAGAAACAACAATCGATGCTTGTGCGGGGGTTTGTGGTGGTTCTACATGAGGAACATTGTCAAAATGGTCGTCATTGTCGCATTCCGATGAGCGACGATTTAATAATTTTTGGTTCCGATTCGTACAACTTTACCGTATATGTAGACGTACCCAGTACACAGTACGACTAGGATGGAACGATTGGAACATACATGTGTTTCACATCAAGATTCCTATCTTGACTCAGTCGACGACTTGATGTTTTCTTATTTGTGGACTGCTTTTTACGTAACGCTGGTGACGAGAATTTCACATAAACGAGACGTCAAAACTTCTCGTTTTGGTGAATTGTTTTTACGTAACGGTGGCCCTAATGCCCTCATATTTGCAGGCCGACAATGGTTTTACCAGTGACTATCAAGTCAGTGGAAAAGCACATCCTCTCCTTCAAGAAGGTTATTGTCCAGGACAAAGTAAAAATCATTTGCCATCCAACCTTGCTGTGGCTCAATACCCGTTTGCATTAAACGGGTCATTCTAGTCATTTCATACAGTGCTCACACTTAGGGGTTCACCTAGCTTGCAACCATGCTCACCTCAATGAGTTATGCCATATCATGAATCATTTCATTTGCTTTCATTGGCTTGACCATCATGGTGGACATCAGTCTTGAGTAGAGATAAAGATAATTGGTAGGATACCACATACCACATACCACATACCACATACCACATACCACATACCACATACCACATACCACATACCACTGGTAGTTGGCGTAGATACCTCGTACCTACATGTCGAACACACCACCCAACACGGAAGCGTTACTGCACTCCGAAATACAATCAGACAAAGTAGGAACTACTGGTAAAAGGTATTCGCCCATCCAATAATGTTGTCTAGGATTGGCAAGCAACTGTAGTAACAATTTGCAGGCCTAAGCTACGCTGTCACACGAAGAACAGGACAACTCTATGATTCGGTTCAAACGCAAGTGATCAACTCTGTATTGATCGGCAAACATTCTGCTGCACTAGCATATGAAAGAATTTACTGGACCTTGGCGTAAAAAATTCCCTTGGTGAGCACCTTCTTTGGAACCTTGGATCCCATGTCGGTGTCCGAGAGCTGAGTGGCAACGAAAACACCTCCGATTTCAGATTCTTCGGCGTTGACCTTGTTAACCTCCATCTCGATACGACCCTGAGTGATGTCGAAGGTCTTGTTGGTCTCTGCGAAGAGTTCATCATCACCCTCCTCTCCGGATTGAAGGGCCGCAAGACCCTGGGCCATGTCGTAACCAGTGGTTCCACCACGTCCCTTAGGGTCAAGGAAGAGGCCAGTTCTGTAGGAAGGAGTGTTGAAGTCTCCTCCCATCTGGAAGCCTGGCTTGAAGGCATTTCCGTTACCCTTGGCAACAAGATCCTTGACGGTGAAGAGGAAAGGAACACGCTCACCCCCTGGAAGCTGGACGGTGGTAGGTGCGTAATCAATTCCCTCTTTCTCGGTGAATGTGATGACTCCACTGTTTTCGATATTGCCCTCGATTCCTTCAAGGGTGTATGTTTGACGCGTCATGACCTTGGAGTTGACGAACTTCTTCTCGGTCTTTCCGGCCTTTCCAACTTCTTCCTCAACTGCCCAAGCCTTAGGTTCAATGCACATATCAACAAGCTTTTGCCCAGATTTAGGGACAATGGTGTCCTCACCGATAACCTCAGCACAACGGTTGGCAAGACCAGTTCCCTTAACTTGCAAGTAAGTAAGCTCGTTAAGCTGGGACTTGGTCAAAGCCTGTGCTGGGGCAGAGGCAATACCAAAAGCGATGGCACCAGCAAGGGCAGCCTTTCCGGCATCCTTGATGTTCATGTTGAGTGCCGTGTTGCGCTGTGAATTTCGATCCAAAGGAGAGAGAAGAGAAATAGGTGAGTCGTCAATAAGTTCATGCTGTTATATCAGGCGAAGCTATTGCATCACTACACGGATCTCTTCGAAATTCAGTCGTCCGCACCATCAAGGGCAGGATGCACGGACAAATTTCACATCACTCCGAGTCGTTCTCAAGGAGACAAGCAACACGATCATTGCTCCCAACAAGTAAAGCAACTCACGTTAGCATTTGGGGCTGGGGCGAAGGCCGAAGCGGAAGCAACGAAAGCGAGGGTGGCAGCAGCTGTGAACTTCATCGTGAACAGTTGTTTGAGCAAGTGTCTGTTTCTCTCCACAGATATTCGTGTATTGTAGTTGTACGTGTCTACAACGTACGCAATCTTGATGTTAAACAAGTAGAAGTTGGAGTCAGAGGATATGTTTCCAGGTTACACGTAAAAATGGTTGAAGTCGTGGTGTGCGTGGTATCCTTCAACTCGGAAGAGCAACCAGTACAAGCAGTACTACAATTAGTACGCTGAACAGGTACGATTCCTGCAGTAGTAGAATCCTTGGGCATACTGTATTTTGAGTACTGTACCTTTTGTCCATAATGTTCATATTTTTTGATAGTAGGTCTTTAGGAGTACTGTAGGGTATTCCTGTGGAAGTGTGGAATGGAGTGGACGAGTGGACTGCTCGCTTTCATACTGTATGCTGCAGTACGCTACTGTCACATTTCTAGCGGTAACTGGTAATCTTAGTACATGTATGGCAATTTGCACTCAACGATTGTTTCTCTATCATGCTTTTACTGTGGTACAGAAAACGCCGTCCGCACGAAGCGGCAAGAGAAACTCGTACGCATTGCATTTCCCCACACTCCATAAAAACAACTACCAATAGGAGGAGAGAGTAGAGTACCCCTCCTTGAAAGTCTATGGACCAACCTATCCGCCGGCTGCGGTCCAACGACGACGCTCGCATTGCATAAAGGTACTTGTACGCTCCGGGGGGAGTATAGTTAAATCAACCATGCAGTGCCGATCGATTCAAGGCCAACAACGGGTAGACGGCGATATTTCATCATAGATCATCCTTAAAAGCCACCACTCCTGACAAGTCGTGCCGGCATGCGCTTACAGCTCGAGCCAATGGATGTCTCCCATTCTAGTGAACTAGGTACCAGGTACTACCAGCCCTGAAGAATGCATGGGTGACGCTGGTGTGTACTCCGTTCGTAACATAGTTGACATGTGACCTTACCGTTTCTGAACACACCGACAACTGCTAAAGGAGCGAAAACAAGCTCATTACATGATCGTCAGGGTGTGTTGGAGTAAGCTGTGCGCGGTTGTAAATAAAGATCATCTATTGTTATGGAGAATCGGGTATTTCAATCTATCGTCGATCATTCCAGTTAGTGCGGAGGTTCAGAAGCGCTCGGGACCATCTGCTTAGGGCCGTAGGGACTCTTTCAAGCCTGCAGGCTGAATACATTAGAGAGCATGCATGCTCGACGCATTTTGAAGTGTGCAAAGACATCAAATCGTCACATAGCCAAGCGAAAATCCCAACGCAAGGGAAACTACGCAAGCAAGTACGCCCGTTCCATAACCCACTACCAAATCGTCATCTTGGTCAATCTGTTGAACTGGCGCCATGGCTGCAGCAGCTTGGGCGATTGCGAAAGGAGGGGGGTAACATGACTCTTCGGAGCAGTACGCAGCCGCGGCAGCCGCAATGGCGTCCTGTTGTTGCTTCAAAGACGAGGTTTGGACCTCTTGCTGGCGCTTGAACGCTGGTTCCCGCTTCTTCGGAGCAAAAGCTGCAGATGCCCATGTTGCTAACAAGCATAAGATTAAGATATGAAGAATCCTTCCCATGACAACTGGTACAATAAAGCGAATGTGAGGACGTAGGACTGACGATTCTTGTCAACAAACGGCGAAGGAGTCGAAGTTACGGTTTACTATCGAGATCACGTTTGCTTCCCCAGAAACGATAAACAAGCATTCTCATTGTCGCACACATGCATCTCCTACAAAGCAGCGGCAAAGGTAATAAGAAAACAGCAAAAAACACATGGTGACTCACGGCGCAGCATGGGGAAGGTAACACCCAAGTGAGAGGTTTGGGCATATGTAGACCAAATACATGGCAAATTCACGATTTCTCTGATTTTCGATCGACTGGCGTTCCACGATTGTGTACACGGGATACAAGAACTCCGTATGGAATGGGAATGTCGACACACTGCCACTGGCGTCTTAATCTCAACTGACTTAGTAGTGGAGTCTGGTACTGAGTACTACATACAGTATGAGGCACTTGTAGACCGCGAGTACAATCTGGTACAGCTAGTAGGTTCCGGTACAGTACCAAAACCAACGAAAACCATGAAGAATAAATCAGTGATGTGTGATGTGTGATGTTGTGATGTTTGATGTTCGCCAATTTCCCAAACCTCAACATCCAGGACAGACAGATGGGCACTTTCCGGGTCCTGCACAGAGATTATAGTACTGGTTCTAGTACTTTCTACTAGTGTATTGTACTGTAGTACTCCAATTACACATGCATGGCTACGTCTCGATTTAACATCAGAAACATGAGGATACTCGTGAAAAGTTCGAAGTGTATAGTAATCGACTTCGAGGAGCCGAGGAAAGTAGCGCGCCATATTCCTCAGACATCAGACCTCAGACCACTGCTCTGCAGTGCAAGTTGGCAATGCACTTATAAAGCGATAGCTGCCAAGATCGTTGACGCGATCACTACTAGGGAGACACTCAGAATTCTGGACGACGATGGATTCGTGCAGGTAACCTGACCGAAGTAAGGGGAGCCGTCAAGACAACCCTGACATGGCTCATCAGGCCGTTCTCTCCCGACCAAGTTGTAAGTGCCTGGAGGGCAGAGAAGACCGTTGCATCCGAATGCCTCCACGTCACCTTCATTCCAGTCAACGTTGTCGCAAAGTGGAACGGGAATGTCGGAGATCATGTTGTTGCGAAGGTATATCTTGAGTTCTTTGAAACGGTCAAGCTCCGCCGGCACCCAACCGGTCAACTGATTGCCGGATAAGTCTAGCACAACTGGGGTGGATGAGGTATGTCGCTCAAGGAAGTTTCGTGGTATCGTTCCCGTCAATTCATTATCAGAGAGGTCGATTGTTGTAAGCGCCGGGTTGCTTTGGAAGGTCGGAAGCCGGCCGACGAAACGGTTATTACCCAGTCGCAAAGCCTTTAGGTACTTCAACTCAGAAAATGATGCTGGGAGGGTTCCACTGAGCTTGTTATTGCCAAGGTTGAGATAGCGCAAGTACTTAAGTCGAAATAGGTCTTTGTGCAATGTTCCCTTCAACTCGTTGAATCTCAGGTCAATGAACGCCACGGCAGGGGCTTCCGAAATTCCTGAAACATTGGCGAGCCCGGTGGAGTCAAGTCGTATCGTGGTTAGTCGCTTTGCCGATTTGATGTTTGCGAACTTGAATTGAATCGGGTTGGAAAAGAACTCAATTGTCCTGAGATCTGGCAAATCGAAGATCTCTGACGGAGGTGTCCCAACGAGATTATTCGATCCAAGCCTTATTCCAACAACACTATTATCTTCGCACTCGATACCATACCAATCACACATTGGTGCATGTGTCGCCCAGCCACCAGCGTGATTCCATGTTGTGCCTCCACACATCTGAAAAAGGGAAACAAGAGTTGGTCTTTGATCAACTGGCCGACTACAAGTGGTGCCTCCGAAGTATTTTGCGGCTCCTTTTTCGGGACATTTTGTACATGAAACTGAAGCATTGGCGCGACCGATCGGACTGACGTAGCCGGTTGGGCATAAGAATCCGTTGCATCCGGCAGATGCAATGGCCCCATCCATCCATTGCGTCTTGTTGCAGAAAGAGGTAGGGAAACCGCTGATCATATTACCTGCAAGCTCAAGGCTGAGCGTATCTAGAGCACCAAGCGATGCCGGGACCTCTCCTTCAAGGGCGTTGTATCCAAGATTCACATTGTGAGCATTTGTTGAAGCCTCTAGGAAATCGGATGGAATTTCTCCGGTCAGTGTATTGCCATATAGGTACAAATCTGTCAACTGCGGATTCTGGTTGAACGAAGGAAGAGGACCAGACAGGCTAGGCCCAGGCTTGTCCAGTCTGTAAGCAGAGAATAACTGCAGGCTGGCAAGAATCGAAACCTCCGTCGGAATGGCACCGGATATGAGGTTCTCGCTCACAACTGATTCGCGTCGTTAGAGCAGATTTGTAAACTGTTCAAACACGAAGAAAATACGTACCAAAATTTTTCAGATTTACCATACGACCAATCTGCGATGGAATTGGCCCAGAGAATTCGTTGTCAAATGCATAAAACGAATTCAACATAAGCAGATCTCCGAGTTCCGTAGGTAAAGTGCCAGTGAAAGAGTTGTAAGCAATGTATATGCCTTCAAGCGTGTTCGACAGGCTCACGAGTTCCGTTGGGAATGGTCCGGATATGCCACAGCCCGTGAAATGGATTTCTTTCAACTTTTGTGCCTTGGAAACACCGAAGATACTGTCGATTCTAACCTCCGAGAGATACATTACTTCAAGGTTCTTTGCTGACGATAAGCCATTAAAGTTCACGTGGAGGCCGGTGTTGCTCTTAACGTTAAGGACCCTCAGAAATGGCAACTTCCACACTGCCATCGGCATGGTGCCAATGAGATTGTTTGATTCAAACGTCAGGCCTGTGATACCAGAAACATCATCGAAATTCCCGTCGTCGCAGCTAACTCCTTCCCAACTGCATATCGGTTCACTTGTCGTCCACTTCTCAGACGAATTCCAAGAGCTGCCACCCGTGTCTCTGTAGATCTCTAACAAGGAATCTCTCTCAACCGAGATGTCTCCACAGCTGGTTGCACCGAAAAAGCTATTCCCGATAGGATTCGAGCACGATTGGCACGGAAGCTCCACTGACTTCTGTCGACCGCTTGCGAGGTAGGTAAAGGGTGGGCATGCGATCTGAAACGGGGAAAAGCAAGTTAGCCAACCAAATGCGACAATCGTCGCACTTCCCTCGCCAAAGCACAAGACTTACCGCAGCACATCCCATCGATGCCACCTGCTGCTGCATCCACGCTTTCTTTTCGCAAAAAACCTCCTGGAGGCCCGACACTCGGTTGCCGACAATCATGATATCCAAGTCGCTGAATGCCTGCAACTCAATAGGAAGGGTGCCAGTTATCTCATTGTTGCTGAGGTAGATGGTCACACTCTCGTTGCGGTAATCAGAATTCTGCATGAAGTCGGAAGGTATGGACCCGGTCAAATCGTTGTTCGATGCATCGAAATACCACAACCTTGGTGAGTTCAAAAAATTTGGGACTGTGCCGGTGAAGAGTGATGCGCTTTGCTGATCGTAGAGAGAAAGCTGTTCCAGTTTAGGCATGTTGTTGAAGGCGCTTGGAATCTCGCCGCCCAAGAAATTGTTTGCGACAACGAACACTTGCAGATTGGACAGATTTGAGATGGATTCACCAGGAAGCGTGCCATTGAACTTGTTTCCATACGCATAGAACTCTTCAAGGCTGGTGAACTTGCTGATGCGATCTGGGATGGTTCCAGTGAAAGCATTGAAAGACAGGTACAGTGTTCGAAGTTCCGTTAACATGAACAGTTCTTCAGGAAATGTTCCGCTCAACGCGTTGTCGGTTAGATGAAGCCTTCTGAGATCATTGGCGTTGGCTATACCGTCCAACGACTGTAGGCCTGTTGAGGAAAGCATCAAGATGCGCAACTTCGACGAGCTTGGAATTTCCGTCAGATCCAATGGAATCTCGTTTCCTTCATTCAAACAATGTGAGAAATGATGCTCTGGGATTCAGGAATCATAACATAAGTCTTCTACACACCTTTGAGATCCAATTTCACCAAGTTAGCAAGACCAAATACAAGCGTTGAGACATCTGAAATCGCTACCAGGCCGTTGAACTCCAAGTTGATCTCAGAAACATGATCACCATCGCAAACAATACCAAACCAAGTGCAATGATCCTCGTCGGAATTCCAGTTGGTTTGATCTGCCCAGTTCGTTCCGTTGAGATTGTCATAGAGTTCGATCAAAATATCCCTCTCGGTAGCGTTCCCTTGCTTGTGCGATGTGCAATCGGTCGCACCAAAGAAGGGGGCGTCAGTTAGCCCAGGACAACTGGTGCATTTCGTGGAAGGCGATATCTGCTTTCCTTCTCCTGAGAACGTTCCGGGCTCGCACAGAATCGCATCGCAGCCATAGTTTGAGACATTGCCATCCATCCATCCCGGGTTCTGGCACACATCTTTGATGCGGACAATCTCATTGTCAGCTAGGTCGATAAAAAAGTCACTCAGGCGATTAAGAGAACTCGGGACAGTCCCGCCAATTCTATTTCGTTGAAGATAGACGCGTACTTGTGCATCTAGAGAAACCAGGGCAAGAAAATCAGATGGAATTGTACCACTGAAATCATTGTCGTTCAAGGAGATGGTCTCGAGTGCGGTATTAGACGAGAAGCTTATCAAGGATCCAGAAAACTTTCTGTCTTCCTGCTCCTCGAGCAACAAGGTTGTCAACGCAGTAAGGTTGTTGAACGTCAATGGTAGGTTTCCGGAGAGACTGTTAAGGTTTAAGGCCAGTCGTGAAAGACTTGACAATGAGCCAATGTCGGAGGGAAGCTGACCTGTTAACATGTTGTTGGAAAGAGAAAGCTCTTTCAACGCAACCATCTGACCGATCTCGCTGGCAATGGTTCCGCTGAGGAGGTTATTGCCCATAAACAAGTATTGGAGATTGGAAAGGTCATAAAGTTCAGGTGGAATGGTACCGTTCAGTTGGTTTCCTGCGACGTGCAGCTCCCGTAGGGCACTCGACGCACCGCCTATGCCAGCGAGGGAACGAAGGTTCGTATTCGAGAGCTTCAAAACAACTAAAGTCTCGGCGTCTCCAATCTTTTCAAACGAAAGGTCGACTTGGTTGTCGGCGAAGCTCAAGAGCTTGATCTTCGGTAGATCAAATATTTTCCCTGGAATGTCACCATTAAGGTTGTTGGCGGAAAGTTCGATTTCCGTGACACCAGCGTCCAAGTCACCGCCGGTACAAATTATCCCTTCTCTGTAGCAAATGGGAACTCCGGCTTCGGTCCAATTGTCACTGCGCGTCCAGTGGGTGCCCCCGGTCGCCTGGAACAGGGTGTCAAGGATGGTCTTCTCAAGATTTACCTCACCTTCGCACTGCACACTGCCAAAGAATTCTGCGCTGTCACATACTTCGCATTTTCCGTACCTGCCGGATCCAAGCTTGCCATACACATTGTAGGACTTTGGAGGACACAAAATGGCATCGCAATCATCGCCGAGCTCGCCAACTTTTCCATTCATCCACTCGGAGTTATCGCACAATTCCGTCGCAATACCAGAAATTTTGTTGCCTTCCAGTCGAATATCGAGTTCAGTAAAGTCGTCGAGCTCCGAGGGAACGGTACCATCCAACTGATTGTGCGCCAGACTGACGAATACGGGCTTCGATTTATCCTGAATGCCCTGCAAAAATTTTTTAGGGATGGAACCCGTAAAAGCGTTGTTGTCCAAATTGAGCTGTTGCAGGTTTGGATAATTTGTGAAGGCAGGAAGGTTCCCGGAAAGTGCAGGGTCCTTAGATTGCTGAATGTGTAGAACTTTCAGGCTGGTCATCCCGTCTAAGTGGGTCGGCAATTCTCCTGAGAAGCTGTTCTCAGATAGCTCTAATGATGTCAGGTCAGTCAGTAGACCAAGTTCACTCGGAAGTGAACCGGTGAGGTCATTGTTATAGATGAACAAACTGGGGACGGAAGAAAAGGCTTAGACTCACTCCTTTCGAACAAGACGGGTAACGAAGTGAATTGCGTTGAATTGGAATATACTCACGTTTTCAATTTATTCAACGCCCCAATCTCGGTTGGAAGGTAGCCTGTCAAACCGGAAAACTGCATATGCAAGAGGTGCAATCCTGTAAGAGCAAGCAGTTCCGTTGGAAAGGGTCCAGCTGGCAGCTCGAGGCTGTCGAGATAGACTGAGGTCAATGCCGGCGCTTCGCTAATGCCAGCAATGGTCGAGATTTTGGTGCCCGATAAATTGATTTGCAGCAAGTCCTTGGCATTAGCGATCGCGGACAAACCGAGAACAGCATCAAGCTCGATGGTGTTGAGAGAAAGATCCAACTCCTTTAGACCTTCAAGGTTGAAGATTTCAGTAGGCAGGGTACCGACCAAACCATTGTTCTTCAAATTCACCCCCTGGACCTTCCCATTGCTACAGTCGACACCATGCCAAGTGCAAACAAAAAAGCTTGTGGCATTCGTTTCTTCCCAGTCGGTAGTGTCGAACACATCGTCCAACACCTCCCATCCAGTTGAGATGTTCCAATGCTCACCGTTAGTTGCTTGGTATAACTTGGCCAACGCCAACCAATCAGGCGTCGGCAGGACTGGGGCAGATGCGCACTCGGTCGATCCAAAAAATTGCGCCGAATCGCATTCCGTACAATCTGATTTTTCTGTGTCTCGACCTTCGATGCTCCAGGTCTTCTTGGGACACAACAGAGCATCACATCCGAATTCCTCCACGAGACCAGACATCCAGGCGCCCTGTTGACAGAATAATGGGTCAACATCCGAGATTTGGTTTCCTGTGACATCCAGAACGAGGGAACTGAACTTCAACAGCGACGTAGGAAGACTGCCTGTCAGAAGATTACTTGAAAGGCCAATCGTGACCAACGAGGAAGTGACATTCGAACTGTGCATGAAGTCAGTCGGGATTGAGCCCTCGATCGCATTGCCATCTAATTTCAGCTCCGACAAGAAGGGCGATTTGTGAAATGATGGCAGGGAACCGGTTAGCTTTCCCTTCTTCAGTTCATGGTTGTGAGCTGAAAAAGTTTTAAGATTGATCATTTCTGAGACATGGCTAGGAAGCGAACCACCAAATCTATTTTCAGCCAGCGTGAAGATTTCCGCCTTCTTCAACAAACCAATTTCACTGGGAATAGTTCCCGTCAAGTCATTCCCGTACAGATAGAATCTCTCGACGAATTTCAGTTGTCCAACTTCTGTTGGCAAGGTTCCAGTGAATTGATTGTAACTCAAATACATGACGTTAATCATTGACAATTTGAACAATTCCGTCGGCATTGGACCTTGCAACATGTTTTCGGTCAAGTGCAACTCCCTCAAAGTAGTGGGTGCGTCACCGATCCCAGTCAAACTGGTCAAGGCGTTTCCAGCAATGTCGAAGATTTCCAATTTGGATTCGCCATCCGCATCTTTCGCTTCGGCAAAGCCAATAAAATCTGCATCGCGAAGGGAATTATCTTTGACATTTACTTTGGTCAAGTATTCCATTCGATACATGTGCTTGGGTAGACGGCCGACAAGATTGTTGTTGGATAAGGAAATCTCCGTGACGTGGTCGGAATCGTCGCATGTTATGCCAAACCATGTACAAACAGATTCCCCAGTCATCCAGTTGGTCTGATTAGTCCATCGAAGTCCATCTGCAACATCAAAGAGACGCTTCAAAACAGACTCGTCTCCAAGGTAATCTGCATTGGACCTCTCGAGGATAAGCAGCAATTGAGCTGCGAAGGAGGTTAATCTCATGGGTAGTCGATCAATCGTGTAAAATCCCACAGAGGAAGAAACCGATGTGTGTCTATGTTGCTTCGCGGGGCTCGGTGTACAAAATGGAAGGCAAACGGCAAAGCGAAGCACTTAACAATGGCCAAGGCTGGTAGGTCGACCTCAGAGTACAACACCTGATGCTGCTGCGCTCAAAATCTTGACGATTCGTTGAGATGGCGCGGAACGAACCCCTTGTTTTCTGGCAGTCTGGGATGCGAGCCTTTCGTGGTTCAGGTGTCGATAACTCGATATCAATTTGAATTTTGAGTTCGAACCGCGCCGCCGCGCCCTTTGTTGGTTCATACTCATCAGACGTACATCGTACTTGTACTCTACTCCAAAACTTCTTGCCAATGATCGCCCAATGATCAAAAATCATAAATAAGGAGATCCCATATATTTCATATTTCGCATTTTTCATAGTTACTCTCGTATGCATTGTAGATATGATAACGCAGGATGTTTCCGTAGGGTCGAGTACAGAATATACGTAAGCCACAAAGTACTCGAAGAGATGCGACATTTGAGAACTTGTACCTTGTACCTTGTATCAGCCATACTTATAACCAGCAAGTGCTGCACTCCAAGCTCCTTTGTGTCTCTTTCATAAAATCAAGTTCTTCCTTCTTGTTAACGCCATGTCACCCAATGGCTGCCTGTCTAGTGCAAGTGCTTCCCATGAACTACATGTATGATATCAGCATGACATGATCAGAAACAGGCCTGCAGTAATCATCTTTCCCTTCAATTGACCCAAACCAGATCAAATTGTCAAACACCGATTTGCTTGTTGAGGCGAGGAATACATTCGACACAACGTGCCGGCAGAAACGAGTTCCATGCTCACAAACAGTACAGGGTGCTGTATTGTAACTTGGTACTGTTACCGTGTACTCCGAGTCCGAGTATTTGGAGCGTGGTTCATGGTGACAACTTTTGGTTTCCGATTTCAGAGCAGTCCTCTACTCTGGCTAGTATGGGCAGCACTACCGTCATGCAGCAACCCACTTCAAAGCACTATGCTCTATACCACCTACTACCTCAAGTCGCCGGAGTAGTAGGCTGTAGGGCCAGGACGGGTGAAGGGAGGAATGAGGCCATCATTAACAGTATACGACCAAGTAATGTTGGCTTGTTATTACGCATCGTTTCATGTTTCTTCTCAGAGTAAGATGAGTTGCCAGCGATGTCTCCATCATTATGAGGCATTTAGCGAGGGAGGCCGCCTAACATACGTCGGCGAGTAATCACTCCGTGGACCTGTTCGTCATCGTATATTTGCGGTCATAGTACGTATCTGCACTTTGTGGCCTTCATCATTTGGTACAAAGGAGAGGGCAAAAGCAGGCACATGACGTTCAAGTGTGACATAAATATCTAGTTTTGGTTAAATCAGGCAAGCTCCTTGTTAGTTCTCAGTATGGTTTTTATAAATGCTCTTGAGTCGAAACGCGACACGACGACATGCATCGCGCGCCACAGCTGTTTCGAGGAATGATGTATGTAAAAGTCCGACGTTAGAACTTCGCGAAAGCGAAAGCATCGTCGGCCTTGAAGAAGGAAAAAGTGATCGTGATACGCAGCGCATAGGCTCCCCGAGTCCTTTCCAGGGTAGGGCTGTCATACGTCAAAGTGTCCACTTGACTTTTTTGGTTTCTCGCAGGGCTTGACTGGTCTTCTTTTGCGATTCCTCCTTGGTCATGACTCTCCAGCGGACCTGACCATTGGTTGTCTTGATGAGAAACCGACCACCCTTTGCTTGGATATACTCCACAATACCTCTGGAGAGGGCTGTCTTGTCCGTCTTAAGGTGCATTTTCTTGTACGTCCCCTTCATATCTGCAATTATCTTGCGAAACTTTCTGTTGCCCACGTGATGATTAGACAGTCCTCCACGTCCTTTCAAAATGTCATCATCGCGAATGTCCTCCTTCCCAACGTAGCGGTATTTTCGTGAAGGCGCCCTTTGTGTGAGAGGTTCCTCCAGAGCTCGCTTCCTGCTTTTCACCGGTTTGTTCGAGGTGACTTTGCGTTTCCGCGACGCCTGCTCCTCGTCAGTAGCTGCAGTACCAGTAACACTAGTAGTAGCATCAAGAGTAGCGGGGCCCCTCTCGTGGGGAACGACGACATTCGCAGCTACTAAGAGCGATGATTCCCGGTAAGGGACTTCACGAGATTGCTCTCGATCGAGGATGTCCACAAAGGGAATGAGTTCCACAGCGCTGAAGGTTGTCGCCGTCGACGTGAGCCGAACCCGATGGGTGTCAGCAGCCCCTGCTGCAGATTCGGATGCACCAACATGGGCAATCGCATACTCGCGAGATTTGTCTGAAGACTGTCGATCAATGCCTACCAGGTCGTTGTCATTGTCAAATATAGATGGATGAGGCTGATCAGGTTCGTCAATCTCATTCTTGAGCTTCATTAACCATGCGCCGCTGGAAACGCGTTCTGTTTCATCCTGACAAGTAGTCTCCATCAGGGCCGACCAGGTCAATGATGGAAGGATCATGGATTCGTCACTTGGAGGAGTAGGGGTTTTGATTCCCATTGATAAATGGTGTATGATAAGGTTATGTAATCCTTGCAAAGGTCGGTTATCAAGGTTTTGTTTTTGTTTTTATGGTTCATCAGTTCGATGTTTGAGGAGCGAACAAGAGGGTTTCGTAAACCGGGGCGCACTCCACAACCATTGCTACGTAAACTCATACCATACGGGGAAGGTCCGGCCACGCAACTCTCCTTGGTAGTAATTGCATGTAGAAGCTACGAGAAGAAACGTGATTTTGCCGGACCTCCCCTGTACAAGGTACTACACCGGTGTACCGGTACCGACAGTCGAGTAGTCGTGCCTACTCATCAAGCCCGACTCAGATTCGCTCCGCGAATTCATGGGAATCGTGCGAGATTCAGAAGACGTGCTGAGGGCTGAGGTGCTGTCTGACACCGTCACTACTAAGTCGAAGGTAGCTTCGAGTCATGTGTCATGTACGTTACCTCCGAGCTCCTTCCTAGTCGGTAGCCTAGTAGCCTAGTCCGGTGTTGGCTTCGGGATTGTGCCCTAGTAATCTCACTTTCCTCCCTTCTCCCAGATGTTTCTGTATTGTCTGCGAGCAGGGTGGTGGGTGGGTAATTAATAACTATCTACTAGGTAACTCGGCTCGCGGTCTTTGTCTTCGTCAAATTCGTTCCAATGTAAAATGTACTTGGCGCGAATTTATTCGTTTTGCGAGTTGTCCGTCTGTCAGTTCAGTCGGCCTGCGTTCTCGTACATCCCACGAAGCCAGCTTCGAGTAATGTACGTTACCTCCGGGCTCCTTCCTAGTCGGTAGCCAAGTAGTCTAGTCCGATGTTGGCTTCGGGATCGAGCCCTAGTACTCTCACTTTCCTCCAGTCTCCCAGATGTTTCTGTATTGTCTGCGAGCCACTTTCTTCTGCTCCTGCTCGGTCTATGCTTGTCCAATTGTAACGATATCTGGGCTTGTCGTCATCTCCGTTGCAATTTCCTTGGTAAATTGTTGCACCTGGGACCTGATGTATCGCAGGAATGCGTCACCTCTCCACCGTCCAATCAGTTTTATCGTTTCCACCGGAACTCCTGCTATGATCAACATTGCTGTCGCTGCTCTCGATCTGAGCGAGTGGGTTCCCAGCTTCTTCGGAGGGAATCCTAATCTGTCATCGCCATACTGGACTACTGCGGCCCGCAGGTGACACAGTACCTGCGCTGACGTGATTTCCGTGAACTCGGACGTGTGTTCTCCCCGCACAAAGTTGATAGGCCGTTCCGAAAGGTTTTTCCACTTCGTCTTACCGACTTCGTAGTTTGCGATTCGTGCCACTACTAGATGTGCGAGGGCTCTGACCGGGCAGAGGGGCTCTGCTGCCTCGTTCATCACCGTCCTGTGCTGAGTCACGATAGTTCCCCAGTTGCCGTTCTTTTGCGTCCGATACACCACCGAGACAGTGTCTGCCACCATCAAAGCCGACAAGTCCCTACTTCTTAGTGTTCGGCCGTCTCGCCTGAACTCCACGTCCCCCAAGTGAATTGGTATAGTTCTTCGGTTTCCCAGTACTGTTGAGTACTCGCACGAACGCATTGCGAAGAAGACGAACGCCGTAACTATGAGCTGTCCAATCGCCTCTCCCAGATTCGTGCCGATCATGTGCGATGCAATTGATACCACGGCTGCCGGTACCGCTTGTTGCTGGGCGGTCTCAAGATTGTTGTGAGCATAACATTTGAACTGGGTGGCCAGAAGGGGTTCGAGTTGTCCTCTTGAGTCATGCACCGGGCTGCTAAGTTTGTTAACCCGAAAGACCTGTGCCACACCGTCAAGGGTGGCACAAACTGTGCTTGCCTGCCGTTCAAGGCCAGTTCCCGCAACGCGTCCGGCGTCCTTGGTGACCGACAACCCTTCCTGAACGGCGGCTGCGAAGCAGGAGAACAAGTCGATCTGTTCCGCTCGGTCGAGGCTTTCGAGGTATGGGTCGTGACGATGGCCGATGGCGTCGAGGAAACCCAAGTACCGCTCCCAGCTCCGAGTGCGCTGAGAGCGGGTTCCATCGGTAATTGCTGCATCTTGGCCAGCAATCGCAGCATATTTCCAACGCAAGTAGTGATTGTTTCTGGCAAAGGGATGATCTGGAAGGAGTGAGGAAGTTGTGGTGACAAAAGCTCAAACAACTTCAACGTCAGCCAATTTGGTGTCGGTGAGGTGAAAATTGCGAGAGAGTGCGTCCGCAACTGAATTTTCTTTTCCCGGAAACAAATGGGGATACATGGTGAGGGATTTTGTGCTCCGTGAGGTAGGAGGCCAACGTGCGAGCGTTTGCTAGGTGTAGAGGGCACTCATCCCCGAGAGTCGGCCAGCGACACACGATCCTATTTAGCGAGATGCCCTCGACGGCATTGTTGAGGAGAAACTTTTCCCACAAGATGACGTCGTCCACCTGAGCATCAGACAACTTCACCAAACCGACAGCTTTGGCTCGCTCACTGGCGCGGTAGAGACGACCTAGGAAATGTCGTGCGTTGGGGATATCCATAGGCACCACCGTGGTTTAATTGTCCGACGGTCGACTCGCTCAAGCATCTTCGAGCTGGCACTCCAACCTGGCGACCCCCGTCTCAGCGTGCAGAGGTCACCATCTACCCAGGTGCAGTGCTTATCGGCGGGGAGAGAAAGGGTGGGAGCCCTCGTGTTGATGACCCAACCGAGGATCACCTTCCGCTCCGAAGGTCGCGCCTCGGCGAGAAACACGGCGAGGAGGTTATCTCGGGGAAATGACTCCTCGATTCCTTCTTCGACCGGCCGGCCAACCAAATGAAGCGCAAGTGGCACCGCGGCTGATGCTCTGGTTGAATTGATTTCTCGGAACACTCCGAAAAGGTCGTCGAGGTAACACTCGAACCGAGGAGAGCAATCGCTGGAGGGGGCCGGGTAGCACCACACCGACATTTCCTCGAAGGCAGGCGCGAACGCGTCCGACTCGTCTACAAACCCTTTGTCGTTGTCCAATGCCCTTGGGGATTCAAGAAGGTGCTGTTGTGGAGGAGCGCACACGCTGATTGGATCCCAGTCCATCTGTCTTACGAGATCGTTTGCCAGGTCGGCAATCACTTTCGAAACATCGCTCCACAGGGAAGGGTTCCAAACGTCATGCAAAGCGCCATCAGCATCATGCCCGCAATGGAGGTGCAAGAGTTTGCTGGGTCAATGGTTGCAAATGAATTTTGCAATAAGCCGATTTGCAATCAACTTTGGTTAGGAGGAGTCTCTCGTCTGGGAACCTCCATCGAAGGTAACAGACAACATGTAGGAATCAAACAAATCTGGCTGGGGTCAGCTGCTGTTGCGCATCTACTCTGTCATTTACAGCACTCCATCTGGTGCCTTTGGCGGAGTTGAATGACTGGTCATGAGTGAGGCTGTGTTTGGTCTCTCGAGAACCGTCTTCACCAATCGTCGACTGGACAACCATACCCAGTGGGGCAAGCACCTCGCGATGCGGTATCTCCATCGCCACGTCTGTCGGAGGGGAAGCTACCATAATCCCTTTTTCACTTTGTCTTTCAACATCTCAATTAGTCTGGGTTCAAGGCCCCGGGCCGATTTGTGATTGCCACAAGCCAGGGTACTACTAGCGGTGACATGGAGGATGCGATCGGCGTTGAGAATGGGCGCAAGCGGATACTGAGCGGCGACAGTGATGCGTTCGAGGAAACGGGGCCAGAAGGGATGACGCGCGAGCGGCGGCGCAAGGAGATGAGGGGACCGGAACTCGGAGCCCGGGGTGAGGGTGGAGAACGGTTGGGCACGAAGGGCACGGCCGATATCGTAATGGAAATGACGCAGTACCAACGCGTTGTGAGCGGCGGCGAGTAGCAACCATTCGAAACGGAATTCGGACGGGTGCTGGGTGGGGGTGCCGGTGTGGGCGGTGATAGCGCAACAAAGCAGTGGCCTAAGGCAACCGAAACCAGAGGTGGGAATGGTTTGCGCGGGACACGGCGACGGGGAGTAGGAACGATAGACGAGGATGAGGTGGTGTGTAATGTACTTAGTCGGGTGGGTGGCGTGTGGCGTGCCCGTGGGGGGGCGGTGTTGTGCACGAGGTGCGAGTGGCGCCGGTGGGCGGTGACACCGACGGCGGTGTACGAGACGGTCGAGAAGCGACAGGCGACGCAGTGCGGGTGGGGCTGGGCAGTGACACCGACAGCGGTTTGTCGGGCGATCGCGAGGCATGAAGCCGGGCGGCGGGCGAACAATGAGCGGGCAAAGCGGCGAGCTACGAATTACGTTGTCCTACTAATTTAGGCTTCTTTGAGGCGTTGGCTGCCGTCGTGATTCGGGCTTGTGCATTCGTGAGCGACAGGCGGCAACCCAAGCACCACCGGCTGTCTTCTGCTCCGAGGTCAATGGAATGTGTGAATCACTGTAATTACAGGATCGCACACACTTCCCGTTGAGATGGTAGCGACAACACATATTGGGGATGGAGCGTCCGCGGCACGGTCCAAGAAGACCTGCCAATTGTCCTGGCGAGTGAGGAACCCTTGGGGGTTAGCAATCACGTCGTCGGCTTGCCCGCCGTGTGGAGTCGCTGACGCGGGCAACGGATATCCGGGAGCCGTCTTCTTGGGACCAAGCTTAGCATGGAGGTAGGCGCATAACGGGTAAAGAAACACCAGGTACTGTGGGGAGTTCTCCGAGTGCCTAACGTCATACCGTCATACCTCGCAGCATGTCAACGATCTCATCTCATTCATCGATGTCACTGCGCCATCATGACAAATGGCAAGTAATTGTTGTTATCACCAGCACGAGTGCTAAGCAAACTGGACATCCACAGCACAATTCAAAAAAGAGATGAAGGACAACAAAGAGAACAGAAATAGGCATCCAGGAGATGTAAAGCATATGTGCGTATCTTGTGTAATAGAATCCGCTATCAACAACGTTAGCATCATACAGTACTACCCTTAATGACATCAGTGCGCTAGCTTGCAATGACATGGTGGTGTGCACTTCAATGATAAGTTGCCTTGACTAGGACTGATGTCGTCCAGAACTCCAGCATACATGGTCGCGGGCGGCAATTTGGTGTACGCGGCGGTGATTACTAGTCTGCATGAAGAGACGACATGATTGCATCGCAAACACGAATTTCATTCCACTTATCTCACGGCACCACCTAGAATTACTAGGTTAGAGATGCTCCATTGCCTCTTCTTCACACAGGGTAGCTATGTAACATTCACACATGTCGTCAGCATCAAGGTACTCGTCTTTCTGTTGATACTCCACCTCAGTCTCAACATCTTGACAACCTTGAGGACCACATTCCATAATGAGGACTTTCACAGGATGGGCCCTCCTTTGAGTTCCCTTGGTGCAGTTGGTCCGTTCACTTGAAAAGGTGGGAATCATACTGCACATACTTTTGTTGCATTGATACCTTGCTGTTGGAATGTGTTGAAGAATGAAATTGTGACTAGTAGCCTATATGTTTGTGGGTGCGTGTATTTGTGGCTGTGTGACACCGTGAAGTCCAAGAATCTTCAGTATGGAACCTGGTAGTCAAGGTTTTTATCCTTATTTCTCCAAGTATGTAAGTCCCACACCCAGTACCTGCTGGACACTGTACATACCTGATTCACATTCTTTCATATGAACATGAGAACTTCGTTCGTGCAGTCAAGAACGAATGTATGGGCGAATTGTTTAATCTCAATCGATACAACAATACTAACAAGAACACAAGGATAAGATGAAAAACAATGATAACAAAGTCTTAACTACAGTCGTGACAAAGCATATCATAGAGTGCGCATAGATTTGTATATCAGATGAATCCGGATCGATCATGTCAGAGAATGATGATGCACCACTTTGTGACATGGTAAACAGTAGGGGACACAATGGCCAGCATTAAACAGTCCCCGCAATTTGGACTTCATCTCACAACGACCTGCTAGTTCAGCCCACAACTTCTTGTTGCGCAGGATGTACCTGAACCACTCGGTGGCCGGAAACCTTGGGCATCACAAATTATATACTAGTAAGGAACCAAGTAACTCTTGTCAACGTTCCGCATTGAATACCTTCGTGAAAAAGTCAGCCAGATTTGTTTGAGTGTTTTACTTGTGAACCTGCCTGTAAAATTCCAGAAACAGCGGCTTCCCGTACAGCGTGATAGTTAATGGCGTTGTGCTTCTTTGTCAATACCGATTCAGGGATACTCGTGTTTTTCACGACTCCTTGATTGTCTCAGAACACTTGAGCTGGCCCGTCAAGTAGTACTCCAAACATGTGCAATTTATATCTGATGGCAATGATCATATCTTGTGCAGTTTGAATGCCACAAATTCACTCCCAAATGTTGAAGTCTCAACTGTCTTTTGGCATTGGCTGGTGAGCCACAGAATGGGTGAGTTTTGCACAAACAATAAAATACCAGTGTGATTATGGGTGACAAGATTTCCGGCGTGATTAGCATCAACAAAGGTATATGAGTTAACCGGATTGCCTAGCGGCTATTTTCGGCGGCAAATCTTCCTGTAGGTTCAAGTAAAATGCTTCCTGTAGTCTCAAGTAAAATGAAGACCAATCAGGTTTAAAAGCTGTCAGAGTGATTGGCATTGGGTTGGTAGGATCAAAGATGATGCAAGACTTATCGTATTTCTTGAGATAAGCAAAGATATAATAGACAGCAACTTCAAGATGACCAACTTGTTGCAACGCGAGTTGTTGTGATAACAATGCCACCGTGGCGTATATGTCAATTTGTCCGAATCGACGGCCCATCTCAACACAACAATCAATTGTTGGTAATGCGACGCTCCTTCAGCATCACATTTGTCACTCATGCAGCATGTATGTCTCCGGACAATACGTGGTACTGGGAAATGGGGTCTTTGCTGTCGACATTAAGCCGCAACCTTTGGCTTGCAGCATGATCCTCACATTCTTAACTGCATTCCGAACATAAGAATGAGCGAGAATGGCCGATACTAGCGTACTCTTTTCCCGTTGGGTCCCCAGGACATGTGACGCGTTCCACGTCGCCTCCAGGTACCGTATGGATGGTCCAATACTGTTGGAATTCAGCTCATGTGTTACTTGAATGCAATCCCAGTGGGTCTGTGATTCATGAGAAACAATCAACACATCATCAGTGTAGTATACAAGGATATACTCATAGTATCGGAAACCATCTAATTAGGCATTTGCTCGCAGGTACACATCCGGGTCGGTGATTGTTGGGTCAAATCACATTTCTGTAACCGTCAAGGTGTACATTGCTCTCCAAGATGCCCCGCTAGACGTTAATCCATATAAGGCTCGCATAACCTTCACTACCACCCCATGACGCGATCAAAACTCTGGGCCGGCGACAAACCAAACCTTTTCACAATATGGTGCATTAAGTATGCGTTTCCAGCACCGCAAGCCATTATGTCAAGGTCATTCAAAGCAGCAATCAAGAAAGCAAGACACACACTATCCCGGCTGACGACACTTGAATATGTTATACTTGCCAGCGTGTCAGTTAAATATCCTCCCGCGACAAAGTGAGCCTTTTGTGTAAGGTCCATCTTCACATCGAAGATCATGTGACGTGCAATTGAAACTGCCTGCCACCACCAAGAATCAATCCCCGTTTCCTTATCAATCTATTATGCTTCCTGGACCAAATACAGGAGTCTAACTCCAATCTTATGACTCAACTTCGAAGATCGTTTCTTCACCTTACCTATGATCCTGCCTGTTCTGAGTTCGCAATGTTTCAGATACCCACCATTTAAACGCTGGTTCCTCTTGAATTCGATTCGCAAAGGCGTATTCAGCTAATTCAGTTGGATTACTAGAATCCTTCAGGTGTCTAAATCAATCCAGTCCGATGAGCCATCCTTCCACTGACAAAGCAATTCCCAAACTTTCAATGTGGTTTTCATTGTCGTGCAGTCCGATCGCGCGTGTGATCCGTAGTACTTTCAAGTAAAACAGCATGACGTCGACCTTCGTTATCACATCGTTCAAATATATGTTTTGTAATCACATTTGAATTCTATCAGTATACATTATACATTACCATCATCAAGCACACATTCATATTGGCGTGTGTCAAGTAGCGGATTGACATTCCTTTTTCCAATTGGCTTACTGCCATTGTCACAATCTCAATTTGTCACCTTTGCGGGTACTGGCTCCTCTCCATTCTGATTAACGAGAAACTCCGCTCCAATATACTGGTCAAACGTTTCAAATTCGATATCGTCGGCGTCTAGCTTCTTGGCCTGTAACATGTCCCCGAATTCCGCGTCCAGCGAAACAGTATGCGCAGAGGCTTCATTCGATGGATGTGCAGTATCAACATCATCCTGAAGATAGAAAACATGATCGGGGAGGTCAACGTGAAAAGTCTTGTCATCCAAGAACCGAGTGAGGAGGTTAGTCTCAAGTCTCAAATGCAAGAACATGGGTTTTAATAGCCATGTCTGAGATAGTGATGTGTTGAACCGTGGACCGAGCGATGACGCGTCCAGACTCCGTCAAGATCCAGTAGGTCATGTCACTTCCCATGCGATATGCAATACCAAGCCAATGACCAATCTGTGCCTGTTCATCATTCATACCCATTTTGGGCATGTCCCAATACCAAACCCGATCATAAAGAATATCAATCGTTTGTCCATGATAGCTACGCATCATCTCAGGACACTGGCCAGGACCCGGGCAAGTAAAGCAAGATTGAACTTCAGCAATGTATACAAGGCCCTAATCCCAAAGTTGCGCAGGAATCTTGGTGTCATGCATCCGCCCGGTTTTAAGTTCTCGGATTTCGGACTCCGAGTGGTGATTCTGAGTTGTCCCATGGCCGTTTTCCACTGCTGGGAGTAATTTGATGTGCAACTCTGGTGGCTAAACCCATCTGGATGCGTGACGCAACTGGGGTCCGCTTGTTCC
This sequence comes from Fragilaria crotonensis, assembly GCA_022925895.1. Classification (NCBI taxonomy): domain Eukaryota; phylum Bacillariophyta; class Fragilariophyceae; order Fragilariales; family Fragilariaceae; genus Fragilaria; species Fragilaria crotonensis. Next base: position 97,961 of record JAKSYS010000071.1, on the reverse strand, counting down.
TATCTGCGCCATGGTCTCAAGTTTGTCGGTGTAATTTGCAAGTTCTTCAACATTATTGATTCCCTCAAACTCAATCAGTCTCATCTGGAAAGGGACATTCCTTAACCCGCACACATGGAACACATAATGAACACCCTTTCTGCTCCAATCCGGGGAACATAGCATCCCGGTCAATCTCAATAGCATCCATTGCTTGTATGAAGATTGGTACAACTATGACTGAAGGTTTGACTACCACACTGTGTGTGCAATACCCCACCCGCAACCAGCACTACAACTGGTAGTGACCATGGGTGTCAAGGGTGATCAACCCTGACAAATTCTTCTTGTCCCTCTAACTAGACCCCAGACCCAGCGAGTTTACAACGGACCAAGCGACCCCATGACGGTGACCATCCTTTATTGCTTTATGCAGGTCACATTGTGACACCCTTCTCCTCGCGCTCATGGAGGTGCGGCGGCCATTGACCGTCTGCTGTGATAACGCGAAACGACAGCATCTCGTCCAGAAGATCCAGCCAACTAGCAGTCGGCACACCGGCTTGGTTGTCAATTCATGTGGTCTCTCATACAACAGCAGCTGCAGCACCATGTGAAATACTTCGAAGTATAACATATGAGATGTGGTGGCGGGTAGATTTCTGGAACCCGAGTTCACCGTCAATGCAGACGCATTCAACAAACACAAATGAGTACAGGTCACCTGTGGCACACAGGCATTTGAGGCAGCCGCAGATAATTGCATTGGGGTATTGGCCATAACGGACAAACCGCCATTGACAGCTTCAGTTGTTTGCATTGGTGGCTATGAGTTTTGCGATTCCTCACATGGGTTGGTGTTCTTCTTTGCAGGCTGTTGCGCCGATGTTGATGCATTAACAAGCAACAGCACACCGCATTTGCGCAGTTGTAAATGTTTGTGAAGTTTGTGATGGTGGCTGTAGGCTTTGTCTTGAAATGACACTCATAAAGTTGGCGTGCACCTGTGCAGGCAGTTGCTAAAAAAGTGATGTGTTTGCAACAGCAGAATGCATTTGCGCAGTTGCAAATGTTTGCGACGTTTGAAATGGAGCCATTGGGTACACATGTGCCGCTGCCAAATTTGCAGGGGCGACCGCATCTTGCACATGCTGCTTCTCCTCCTGGGCTGTAACAAATGCCGGCACGACCGATGAAGGGCCTGGTGCTGTTGCCACCATGTGGCTGTGAGTTTGGTGGTGCAGCCAAGGGGGTTCTGAGCCGCTGCAGATGTTTCAGGCGCAACCGCAACTCCTCCCACATGCTGATTGTTCTGAGCCGTAAAAAATGCCGGCAAGACCGATGAAAGCTTTGGTGCTGGAACAAAATATTCTGCCCCCTCCAGGGGGGGTTGCCTTGTATGTGTTGTGGCACGTTTGCAACAGCGGTCATTAGCAATATGGATGGTCCGGTGGTGCCAACAAAAGCATTGAAGCTACCTGGCTCAGCACAAGGTGCATTTGCCGACGATGCGTGAAAAACACCTTGACAAAAAGTATTATTATGTAATGCAGTAGTTGTTGTTTTGATCACACAAACACAGTCAAACAATGTGTCATACCATGCTGAAACATGTTTTCAAAGTTGGCCAATAAGAAGTCCAAAGGGGTGCCTTCTGCTGCTGTAGTTGTCACTTGGCAATGTGTATTCAAATATGCAATCATTCATTGCATGTTTGTTGTTAACGCCTTTGTTGGCTCTAGAACACATAATGTCCCAGCTGATGCATAATCTATTGGCATCTTGGCCTGGATCATTAAGGAATACAGATAAGAAATATTTGCAAGCACCAGTACATCTTGGCTGAGGAAAACGAAGTAATAGATGTTTCAGAACACTTGGCGGAGCACGATGCACATCATCAATGCAGATGCATTGTGCCAACTGGACTTGAGGATCATATTCTGTTCCAACTTTAAGGTGTGCTTGCGTGCGGCGCAATCCGTGAAGAAAACTCTAATGCGTGAAACAAATTCAAAACTTCGATCTCCGACACAACATAGGCAGTGTAACAATCTGCAACTGCCTTGTCGCGAAGATCAGCAGCATGCAGCATAATAGTGAAACAGATTGCACGCGGTACTAAACACCATAACCTCCCATTTGCGTTCTGGATGATCGGAGTAAACATCAATGGCATCTGTCGCGTCAACCACGTACAGTGGATGAGTAACGTAGACAACAATTGGCACAATGCCATGGATTCACCTACCAAGGTCATCCAGACCAAAATTGTAAAAAAGCTGAGTGTTCATAGCAAGGCGTCGCGCGGCTGAGTGGTGGAGCTGACGCAAAGGCAAATGTTGCAGGCGGAGAAGTGAACTCTCAAAGGGAACAAGTTAGTGTCATTCAATTGCTTGAGGAGAGGCGGTAACAGCATGAAATTGTTGCAAACAAATAGGTGTGACAGGCTCTGATAGTGATTCGCTGACAGAGGCTGCAGGATCAAGAGGCTGACAGAGGCTGCAGGATCAAGAGGACAAAACGACAAAGTTAAGGCGCTTGATGAAGTACGATTATAGTTGAGCACCGACAGATATCGAAAGGGAGACAATAATTGGGTTGTTCCCCAGGCATAGCGTGAGGTAGCTACTTGTACACAATGACTTGATGTTGATGGTGACGACAGCAAGCGTGGCAAATTATCTTGTACACAACGAACAGGAGTGACTGCTGGTTGCAAAGCTGGGCTTTGCAAATTTCGTTACAAATGGCAATGAGATGATCCGGACATCTGCGGGTTTGTCAGCAACAAACTCAGGTTACATTTGAGCAGGTTTATTGCACCCACAACAACAGAGCATCTGTTCAAGTTTGAACGATTCAAACGTATTGTAAAGTTACAGATTAATACTCAAGTGAGAATGCAATAATACACTACAGCTATGTTATGTATCCACAGTTTTGCAGTACAGAACATTTATAAGTAAGCATGTCATCATTGAAGATTATTGCAGTTACATTGACCCTGTTGCTTGTTGACATAATTCCTTACTTCACATGCAAATATTGAGGCGCCCAGCAATGATCTGCGATCCAAACTGCATTAACCTGAATCAGCATGAAGCCAAAACTTCGTCATTTTCAATCTACCCATATTTTAATATTGCAGGTTGTACACCACCAAGCAAGTCCCCCTTATTTTGTTCTTGCTACATCGAAGTTTATGCGTCGTCATTCCCAGATGATGTTATTGGGAACATTTGCGCCTGAAGCGGACTACGGTGGCCTTCCTATGGATGTGTGAACACAGTCACTTCAAGATATAGAAGATCAAGGTGGATGGCATGTGGCCTTTAAATTGCAAATTTTGTGCGCTGCTAAACATGAAGTTTATGGCTTCTTGCCTGGAACTGCCAGGCGTCGTGTGGTGCAGGAAAAAGTAAGTGATTGAAAATGTTAAGCCAGCCATGTTTTGTATTTGCAGTTGCTTGTAATGTTAAACATTTGTGCCTCTCCGCATCAGCGACAGTGAAGTCTTCCTCTTATTCATGAATCATCACAACAGAAAGTCAATGGCGGGATCCAGCCAAGACCATTATAAGCATTGTTGGAAGATATTGAATCCAAGGGTGGAGTACATATTGCAGTGGCTTAAAAATGATCTGCAATCGCTAACCGGATGTGTATGGAAGACCAGGAACCACTGAATGCAGAGTGATTCAAAACCAAGGGTATGAGTTATTGCAATTCTGTCAGCAATGGGCATTCAAATGGCAAATGCATAGCCAAAATGTGGCAGATACTTTTGTGATCTTGGCTGTTTGAATGATAATCTAGCAAGCACGTATTGTTAATTGTGTCCTGATCACATTAAAGATAGCAAATGAGCAATGTGCCCTAATTTAATCCCACGGATTACTAATTGTGAACAACCGACGCAGTGCTACATTGCAATGGCGGCATACACAATTCTCAAAATAGACGACCCCATTTTGGGTCCATCTGCTTTATCCCGCACACGCCAGAGGTCAAAATACCTGACGCACCTCCGATGCTGCGGCAGCTTGAATGCACGATCAACATGTGCTTCCGCAAGCATCACATAACAGCAATAGAGTTCTGCACTGGGAAGGATAGGAAGCAGAAGAACTTTTGCTTGATGACAACATCACCGATGGACTTCATACACAGATGCCACCACAAGCTTGCTTTGCACTTCAACTTTGTTTACCGGTACCTTCGATCAATTCCGGGGTCACATTTATCAGGAAAACAAACTCTGCAAGAAATTTGTCTCAAGTTTTTTCAGAACATAAGTGCTGCACACAGCTGAAATGTTCTATTTCAGCTAGGTTCTAAGCAATGGTGAGCATGTTTCCAATCGATGTTGACAAATTGCACATGTTGCTTCGAACACCTCTTTATGACAATGCTCCACAACATGATTACAAAACTGCTTGTCTAAGCTCTTGAAGTTTTGATATGTCCATTGAAGGATTCATTACGTGCACGGGCAACGCTCTTAGGATTTTTACAATGCCACGGGACGATCATGTGCATAGGGCGTACTAATGACAATGGATTCTCCGATGCCTCCAGAGTTGCCAATAGTACAATGGCCTTGAGGAATTTGCATTTGCAGCCCAGCATGTCGGAAAATTGTTATGTCATGTCGACGGGCTTTAAATGGACCATTCATCCACAACAACAAGGCATTATCAAACACCGAGATGCCAAGTTCATAGTTGACACCTGCTTGTTTAAGTTTATGTGAGTAGCATAATGACGAATCCTCTGATTTTATTGCACGCAGGGCTCTTGCACCCAACAATGGACTCCGTCAACTGTTAACAAAAACGTGGGCGGATCTACTCGGACCTGTTTTCGTAATCTCCAGTCTCCCGACACTTATCACTGCACGTAACTTGAACTTGGAGTGCTCAGTGCTCAGCACAGTACAGCCTACCGTAGGACTCCAGTAGTAGTAGTACTTTGTTGTACGTACTATGGTCGACAAACGCTACCGGTAGACTAAAAACAATCCGAGTACCGGTACTCAAAGTACTGTGCTAGCAGGCTCAGCATAAATTAGCTTGTCTGAGCGAAAGCGATAGTTTGGTTCTCATGAAGCCTTGGCTGTATTCAGTGTACACTCATGAAAATCTTCAGAACAAGGATCAAGAACATTCGTTTCGCTCTCTCTTTTTCGTTGTTGAATTTGTTGCTGCAAGACTTCGATACAAATAGTTGGAGTACTTGTACTGGCTTGATTCCGACGTTTCTCCCCTAAGGTTGGTGAATCTCGTCGAGTTTCGAGGTGCAAGACAAGCCGCAATCATCATGAGCAGCTTGGGAGATGGAAGAACATCCATTACGATTCTCGTTCTCGGGGATGGTGAGTCGATTCCTACTTGTACTGTCGCTGTGCAGGTACTGCTACCCTTCTTGTTACAATTGTGCTCCGTTCCTTTTATTATTCCAGACTCCTCGTCAATGGGGCCTCGCCTTTCTGTATTACTCCTGAATTGACATACAACTTCTAATTCATGGTTCTCTTGTGTACATGCAGAAGGAGTTGGTAAATCATCACTTATATCCACCTTCGTCTCGCGTCACTTTTCTGAAATGGTACCTGGATTAATGACGCAGGTCCGACTCCCACCGGATCCTGACAGCAACAATTGCATCACAACTATCTGCGATTCTCAGCATGGCGACAAAATGTTGTTGCATAAAAGCGAATCAAGTTTGACGTCGTTGTTGCAGAAGAGTACTCAAGATCGCGCCGATTCAATTATTTTGGTCTATGATTTGGATCGTGTTGAAACCTTTTATCGCTTAGAAACTCACTGGCTACCCCTTATTGAACGTTATTACAATGGTGAAGTAAGTTTTTCGTTCCTTGCGTTCGTGTGAACAGCTATTTGTTCGCTTGTTGCTGCTCGTCGTGCAAACTAACGTTTAATACACACTCCCATTACAACCTCAGATCCCCGTAATTGTCGCCGGCACAAAATGGGATTTGGTCCCTGCCACTCTTGATGAACAGTCGAACATCCGCTCGCGTCAACAAATAGTGTCCCTTCTTCAACGATTTGGGTTTGTCCGACAATGTATCAAGTGCAGTGCCAAAAATTTGCAAAAGGTTCAAGAGGTTGTTCAAAAAGCCCAACAGGCCGTTTTATTTCCGTTCAGTCCCCTCTTTGATATAACGACAGGGACCCTAACGAAGGACTGCCAAAAGGCACTCACAAGAATCTTTCGCATGTTTGATACCGACCATGACGGACTGCTAAGCAACGCAGAATTAGACGCCTTTCAACATTATACCTTTCGAGTAACTGTGTCCGATCGGGTTCTGCAAGGCTGGAAAAAGGTCGTTTCGCGCACCAACACATCACAACAGGCCGTGGTGCAGGATGGAAAGTTTACTGTGGCGGGGTTTTTGGCCATTTTCGATGTATTTGTCAGCCAGAATCACCTGGATGTGCCATGGCTAGTTTTACGAAAATTTGGATATTCAAATGATTTGGAACTGACCATTCCACCACAGAAAACGAAATCATCCAAACTGACCAAGTCCGACTGTCAATTTCTGGAAGCTCTCTTTCACCAATTTGACTCCGAAGGAGCTGGTGCTCTTTCTGGAGAAAATCTTGCGGAGATATTTTCGATTGTGCCAGGTCCCTCATTGCCTCCTTGGCATCCTCTGCGAGCCGAGAAACTCTTGAAGGGATGCTTCTCTGTCCCGATCTTTGGTCGCGATGGTGCTGGCTGCAGTAGCAGTACTGGCGAAGAATTGTCAGTTTCCGCCAGCGGCATTACCATCGCGAGTGCTGCGTCGCTTCCGACAGTTGTTGGAGCGGGGAACGCTGATTGGAACATGTCACCATCACATTTGTTAGCACCCATGTCATTTTATCAGTGGATGGGTCATTGGCATATGTTGGCGAACATTTCACCAGCGGCCACGCGTGCTGAATTGTTTCGCTTGGGTCACGCCTCTACTGCATCCGAAGGTGCACCTCCTCGGAGCAAGAGAAAAAAGTCGCCACCGTCGGTACCATCTGCAGAACTCGTTGTTTACGTCCTGGGCAGTCAAGGATGTGGCAAATCGTCACTCTTGCATTTGCTCGGTGATTGGTTGCTGGATCCCAAAGAGACTGAACCAACGTTGCGTCCCGAGACTAGTACGGCACACAAGATTGTGCGACGAAGGGCAAAGGATAACAAAGAAGAAAAAGAGGACATCGTTGTTCACTATATCTTCACGGAAGTTCCATGCGATTCTGATCGGAAGCAATTGGCGAACTTGTTAAAGCAGAATCGGTCCTGCCTTGCTGTGTTCTGTTTCGACTCCGAAAAATCCTTACTCGATGCTATGGAAATAGAATCAGAACTGCTGGATGACGACGTGGCACGCGTCTTTGTGGTGGTCGCAAAGGGTGACAATACTGGCAGCGCGGATGTTGAGGTTGTGGCGCGAGCCACGGCCCACTGCCACGATTTGGATCTGGAAGCACCAATTACGATCAATACTTTTGACGCGACGCCGCTTGATCGCGATGCCATTCTTACACATTTAGCTCGATGCGGATTGGACGTGAAGACTGGCTTGGACAGTCTCAAGAGTAGACCCCATGCGGAGCAAAAGAAACGAGAAGCGATGAGACGTCGAAAAATGATTTGGCTCGGTGGCTTGGTAAGTGTGAGTGTTGCTGTCGCTGTGGGTGTCGGTCTTCTGTGGGGGAGCGGCAAGGCGCGAAAGGCGACGAATAGGTTTGGTTGGTTGGCTGAGTTGATTTTTGGCAGCGCTCGCCATGAAAGTGGCACCACCACATCTGAAACAACAACAGCGGCGGGTGACTCATAGAGAATAAATGGAAATGCCTCAATATTAAAACGAAAGAAGTGTATGATATTGCTAGTGTGATGAAACCAGTTGTCAATTCGTACCTCAAATCTGCTACGAATTATATCGTTCGTCCTTGACTGCCCCCAGAATGATTTGACGTAACTCCCACACGTGCTGTTCGATGCTGTTGGCCTTCTCGAACGACATGGTTTTAAGTTGAAGCAAATCTTCTCGGAGGGCTGCATAGTTGCGTGCGGCTGCCAACGACGAAAATGTGCTAACACCGTGCGAAGATTTGGGGATGCGAAAGAGCCAAGTCCGCACTTGCGGTGGCCAGAGTAGGCCCAGCGTTATTCCACCTAAGACAATCCAAACGGGTACCAATGCAAGAGCAGCCATCCGACGGAAGAACTGATATGGTCCAGAGTGCAATCGGACATGACTGCCTCCTCCAGGACTCCGCGTCGAATATTCAGAAAAGATTGACCAGATGCATACGTCCCAAAACCACGCGAGATTATCGTTCATGTTTGTGTCGCAAGTCAGGGTACACGGACGTGTCGCATACAAGGATGTCGACGAGGAGCAGGTAAAGAAGCTGGCCTCAATATCAGTCGTCAAATAGAGAAATATAAGTTTGGATTCCCAAAAGTCGGCGACAGCGACCTCTATCCAGTCCTTTCTTGATGCTTCTTGGACCATCATAATAATCAGATTGAATACAAATAGTACCAAGACGACAGTGAATGTGGCAATCAACGCAAATGTACCGCTCGTCAAGTCGTCACCAGCATCTCCAGTGAATAGAATCGGCGTTCCAAGTAAAAGGAGATATACAGTCATGTACGCGTCATGTACGTTGCAAAGTGCTCTTTCCCCGAGAGCAGATTCACAATCATCCACCCGATTCGTTAGATTCAGTGTCAAAAGCATTTGAGCGAATCCCACAACAATTATTGCTCCGGCTATTAGGGGCCAGAGCAGCATCCTACCCAGTCTAGCAGCTCCCCCGACAAAGATTGCCATGCCGTACCACCATCGCGCAATATAACCAATGACACTCATCCAAAGCAAACCAGTAGCAACTGTCCCTAATGTAGACACAACGTCGAATTCGTTGATTTCCATGAATATTGTCGCTGCAACTGCGAGTGATACTCCAGCGACATCGATCCAAAACGTCAAGCTGAGAAGAGACTCGGGGATGAATGGTGATACTCTGCCTGAAGCACAGCAGTATAAAAGCTGATACAAGAACATGAGGAAGGCGAGTGAATAGATCCCGGCAGAATACGTCAGGCTTTCATGTGCTCTCGAAAATTGATCCAGTTGAACACGGAAGAGAGTCAAGAATGCTCCCAGCACTGCGCCATGCAAAAGGATTAAGGCAACTTGGGGTGGTTGAATAGTATTTTCATGAATCTTGTCTTGCACGAATCCTGAAGAAAGGGCAAGTCTTCTAAGCCAACGCGGAAACTTCCTCAGCCGCCGCAAAAGAAGAGCAGAATCATTTCCGGAAAACAAAGCATTCGGAACAAAGGACTCCTGAAAGAATAGTTTATAGACATCCTCCGGCGAGGTATCGCAGGTGTGGGACTCCGGTTTAACTGGAGAAAGTCTATCCAAATGCTCGACGAAACGATCAAGCGGGGTCATTCCCTCGTCATCTTTTGTTTGCGCTACCCGATCCGTCAACAGCAAAGCAAACGCCTTGGGATCCAGTGCAAGACTCTGAAAATTGTCCAAGGCCAAATGTAACGGTGTTCGACCACGCACGTCCTGAACGTGAACGGCACCCGGGTAGGCTTCGTAGATAGCGGCCAAAACACCAATGTTGGATGTCATTTGTTCCGCCGCAATATGGAGTGGCGTTTGATGCATGTCGTTGGTAATTATCATGGCCGGATTGCTAAATCGACTGTCTTGCGCCTTATGGAATTCCATATTCTCAACCCAACGAGGTGGTGATTCAAATCCAGCGGTGTTCCGGCCAAGCAAAAGCTCGACCGTGTCCCGATCAGGAAGGAAATCTTGACAGCACATTGCGACAAGAAGCGGCGTTCTACCATTGCTATCTCTTCCAATTAAGGCGGCCGGATTTGCCGCGATGAGAACGCGCAATATTTCTGTTCGACCACATACAGCAATCCTTCCTTTGTCCAGGTCAAGCGACGACGTTATTCCGTCGTCAGAGTTACTTGATAGAAAGTTACGAGACGCTGCCATATGCAATGCCAACTGCCCAGAAGACGACGAAGGCAATGCAGCTGGATTCAGACTGGATAGTAGGCGACTGTCGGTCGTCGTGGCTGCCACGCCATCGTTACCATTTCGTTTTGCCTTCCATCTAGACAAGCGTCTCAAAGATTCCTGAATTTCTTCCGCATGGATATTCCCAACACGCCCAGACTGCTGCTCGTCCCTATACACCAGCTCGTTGACTTCCTGGAAACTAAGGTTAAGGTGCTCGCCTCGACGCCTTGAGACTCTCTCATTGCGACCATTATGTGCAACCTTGATTGTTTGACCAAGAAGAATGCGCACTTGGTGAAGGGTCAAATGGATGGAATCGTTTTTGATGAGACGGTGAAGGGGAAGCATTCCCTTGTCGTCGTACTCAGTGATGGCACACGGATACTCGTCCACCAACATCTGCATGATATCAGGATCTGCAGACGTTGCCGCAAGAAGGTGGAGCGGCAGTCTACCTCCGTTGTCAAGCACCTGGGTTGCTTCAGGAGCAGCCATCAACAGAGCCCGCACAAAAAAGTCGGCCGGAGCAAAGGTTCCAAGACAACTCACGTGGAGTGGAGTCCACCCGTTTTCCAACGTCATGGCGAGGTGAGGCTGCCTTGACAGCAAAATGGCTGCATCACCCCAACTTCGGTCGCCTGACGTTTTGGCTTTAGTGCAGAGATCATGCAAGGGAACACTGCTGGACCTTACCGAGTCCAGGCTCTCATCCAGAGATGATGACGACGATGGTGCTGTTGAGACATTTGTTGGGTTGTCGAGGTTTGCTGGGAATGATGTGGAATGCTGATTTGTCATGTCCTTTTTTGCTGTTGATTTCTCAAACGCCAATGCCTTCTTCGGCTTCTTTCTAAATTGTGCGAGCACATCCTCTTTTGTTTTCATGGAGCGCCCTAACCTTCTTTGTTTGACTCTCTCGCTATGACTGGGAGTATCGCGCGCCATAGGCCGATGCTCACTCTGCACCTTGGCAACTCTCGCTTCGCTCTCGAAAGGCGAACCAGTTGTCGGATCAAATCTATGAGTCGACTCAGGGGGGTCTTCGAAGAGCATTCTAGAAGACGCGATTGTGGATGGGTCTTCCAATAATGCATTTCCCGTCACATCAAGTATTTTCGGTAAATTCGCCAATGGTGAGCCCCCCATCGAGGAGCAGGTCTCCTCGGCCCCTTGATGTATTGGTTCAACGTTGTATCCCTTCTGATTTGTAGATTTCCATGTTACATCGTCTTCATGCATCGCTTCGAATTTAAAATGTACTCTGCGCTTCTCGGGGCTAGGTGAGGCGGGTTTGGTTGTTGGCAACGAGATTGACTCGGCTGTTCGCTTGGAATGACTTGGTGGAGCTAAACTTGCAGAAGCATACCTCGGCCAAGTTACCTTTCTCCACGACGGAGAAAAGTTGGCCGAGGAGTCGGCCGAATCAAGTGAATCGTCAAAAGGGAATCGGGAGTTGTCCGTGTCACGGTCATCTCCATCCCAAGGTGCATCACTGTCTTTGGTAATCCTTGATGGAAGCAGAATGGATCGGAGTCCCCCCTCCGTTTTTGGGTTGATCGTTCGTGTCTCACTTGGCGATTCGTCTCTCGTCGATGGATCATCGCGGGCATCCCATGTCTCAGCATGATCGCCGGGACCCTTGTCGTGATGGCGTTGCGTGCCCCAAGGGTGTTTCGCATGCTCTGCTGGCGGTTTGGTGTCGGACGATGGCGGCTTGACGTACTCCGAGGGCGACTGACTCAAACTGGTGCTGTGCAGAGAGCTATTGTCGTCAATTTGGAAAAAGTCAAGTATCCGGTCGAACGGTGATCGATTTTGAGGGCTTGCGACGAAAAACGATTTCAAAGGTGTTACATTTTCGTGTGCGTCAGCTTGCCTCCGTCGGCTCTCCACAGCATCGAAATCTTCATCATATTCATCGTCGACTAGAATGGAACTCTCTGACGCCGACGAAGCAACCGAAACAAGACTTTTGGTTGATTCACCAGCGGAAGGTGAAAGCTCTCGATTCCTCTCGAACGTATCAAACGAAGAACAGCCTGATGAACACTCTGAAAACGAATCGTGGACCGTCGGCATGGTCCTTCGGTTTATCGCCTCAAACGAAGCGGAGAGATGATGAAGTAGAGCAGATTTCTGAGGGGTGGGAGCTTGGAACTGAGAGTAGGAGCAAGGTTTATTCGCACATGCTTCCCCTCTACCAGTAGTTCAATCGAACCCAACTCTTCCCTGCCTATCTGCCAATTCCAGTGTGAGAGGAAAAACGTCTGACATGCCACATGCCTCTCTTGAATTGTTTTTGACTTTAACGACACATTCTGGATGGGCTTGCGTCTGTTGATGTCATCATGAATATACGCCTACGTACGTCTACTCAGAGTATCGTTTTTTTTCAAGGCGTTCGGCGTTCCATATATTCGTGCATGAGGAATGTGAATTCTGGTCGAAAATGTCAAAAGTCACAAAATCAGAGTTGGAGTTGCACACAGACACGCCAATGCGTGCTACATGCATGTATGATATGATATATGATGACTGTATCGGAGTATGCAGGATGGGAGATGGGAGATGGGAGATGGGAGTATGGTACTAGTAACTAGTACCAGGTACCAGGTATGGTACATATGACATATGATATGCAAAGGGAGTTCGGGCTACGAGCTAGTAGGAGTGATAAATACTACTCCCCGGAGCCCCAGAGTATGCAGTATGCAGTATGCAGTATGCATGCAGTATGCATCTATGCACAATAGCGACCAGAGGCGGCATTTACGAAAGTGCGCGCCGTGTAACGGTCGCGAACACCTCTAAGTAAAAAGAAGAAATTGAAAAACCTAAGTAACTTAAAGTGCTTCTACTTTTGCACCCAGACGAGTTGAGTGGTAACGCGTTAAAATGGTGCATCCTTGAGTTATAAGGAGCCAGCACTTGAAGTGGTTACCACACAACTCGGCTGGGTGCAAAAGTAGGTTTTCGACTCCAATTCACCTGCGTCATTAGTTTTCCTGAAAATGTCCGGCTCAAAACCTGATATTGTCGTAAATTCTACGCAAAGGTCATTTCTTAATATTTATGTCGTGTCGTTGGTTTGATAGTGTAGATATCATCATGATAGCAGCAGATCAAGAGGTGTTACTCCAACCAGTTCGTACCTTTTTTGGAAGTTGTGGCTGGAGAAGAAGAACAGCACCTAAAGGCGAAGCTCCTCTCAGCCGCGTTGTGGTTGCTTAGTTGTAAAGCGGTTAGGAGCATAGAACAAGAATGGTTCTAACAAGATCTGGTAACCATGTTCAGCATGCTGCCGCTTCGTATGGCCGTGCCGCAAGAAACGAATCAAGTCGGCAGCAGCGGAAGAAGAGGAAAACAAACGCAGCAAGAACAGCCCCAATTCGGACAACAACAAGGTCGATTTCTCAGATGATGCAAGAAAGCGAAGATGATGCTTCCGTAGCGGTACTTGATCCACCAAGTGCAACACCAAGCACACGAGTACTACGAGCTTCGGTCACTTCAAGGAAACCAAGGTGTTCCGACTTTGGTAGAACACGACATTATGCATTCAACGGACAAGGCTTCATGTTTTGTGCCCCCTGCGATTTATGGGACTCGCTGCCTCCTGATACGAGCAAGAGAAATTTAATCAACTCTCGTAGATTTGGGTGCAAGGCGAGCCACAAGTACTTCTCGCATCCCACAACGCTAAAGAATGAAGACTGTTTTGAACAACGAAAGAGAACAGTGACTCAGCAGCATGTTGTGCCTACTACTGCTGTTGTTGTACTAGAAGATGCTAATATGGCACGGCAGATGCTGGACGATGAGGAGGATGACACAATCAGCAGAGGAAGTAGTGAAGAGGACAACGAGTCAGCAGGAGACGATAGATCAAACTCATCGTCATCATCAGGTACTAGTACTACTGGTATTGTAAGTGAGACTGCAGCTGCTCGTATCGCTGAGAGCGGGGGGCATCGTGTGACACATGGCACTGTGGGTACTATTGGTGGTGCAGACGAGAGCAGCACAATAAATGCCAGAGGCCATGCCGCTGGGCAGGATGATGACCAAGAACAAAGTCTTAATTCTTGCGCGACTGTGTTGACGCTGCAGGTTCTAGTGGAGACACTCAAAGGTAAAATTGCTTTGATGCATCAGAAAAACCATCGTATACTTGCTGAGAATAGAGCTCTGCTGCGACGCCAAGCAGACATGATGGCCGTCAGGGGACAACATGAGGCAACACCAACCACGGCAGAGGGGAATAGTAGCCGGAGCGCACAACGAAGCCGAAACAAGGTTTTTGCAAATGATCTTTTGGCGGTTATGAATGATGTCATACGCACTCGATACCGACGTTGGAGTGATGCTCGCGTTGGTCACCTTGTGGCCAAGGCAATGTGGAGTCAGGAGAAATTTGTGCCGCATTTGGTTACGTGCGCTCGAAAGTATTTCCGGGAAAACGTCTTTACTCCATTCAATATACTCCGTGAGATGGACCTTGCCGGTGGAACTCTTTCCTATGAAGGAATGGATGTTCTGAGGCGCGTTGAGACCTGTGGCATCAAGCGCTTTCGTGGATCGATGATACCTTCAAAATCCGAGCTCAAGCGAACAGCTGGTGTTGTCGAGTGGTTTGCTATGGAGCACTGTCCATTCCGTCTGCAACAGACAATGGTTGGCGAGTCAGTACAATTCGACTACACAAAAGCAATGCTGTGTGTTACGAAAGCCTTTCATCTTGACGAGATCGGCAAACAAAGAGGCTTGTCGGTTGCTTCTTCGATAGATGGTGCATCGCTATCGAAGAATCTGTCAATAATTGCTGGTGGGATCAAGATAACCGATCGGGCAGCCCGATGTCCGATAACAAGCAGGCCCCTGCTAGACAATCCTTTCACCATGAGTGCGCAATCTAGAAATCTGTGTATTCCTCTCAAGATTATGATGGGTAGAGAGACGAAGCAGACCTTTACAGAATTTGCATCGCTCTTTCGGTTTTTGGATGATTTGTCGACTGCTGAAACTATTCCAGTGACAATGGCAGGATTCCTTCCATTTTCGGTGATGACGAATTGCGACTTGTCGGCACAATGGAAGGGTCTATGCAAGGGGGGTGCGGCGAAAGTGCACACGCTTCCATGCACAGGATGTGCCACTGTGTCAGATGCGTTAGCCACTCCAAACGCAACGCCGTGCGATAGATGGTGCAGGGACCACTCGGCTTTGGATCCAGAATGGATGTGCTTTCATAAAGAGATGGCGACACCGGAGAGAATCGATACGATTAAAGGAGAAGTAGAAGAGCTGGTTTCTACACTAGAGAGAGCGCTGGTTGAAATACTTGCGGAGTCAAGAATGACACGCAGTGATGTGGAATTGGAGCCTGCGATGGATTCATTGAATGATGTGATGTCGATTCATTATTCTCCTGTGACTGTGTCACAGAAGCAGTCACTCTCTCGTTTGTTTACGAATGAACTCATTCTTAGAGGGCTCAGTGTTGATGGCGCCCTTGAAATAAGGCGAGAACGATTACGACATGCATTGAAGGGCGAAGCAACCATTGAACGACTGTCAAAAGAAATCGCGCATGGAGAGGTCAAAGAAGGCGCGTACTTTCTATTGATGTCGACGCTTCCATGTGTTTTACACATGGAGAATAGAAATGGAATCAAGATTCTCTCGATGCTCCTGGTTGAAGGTTTATCAAATGCTAAGAAGCAACTGATATATACGAATGTGAATGCCGAGGGTTCTAGAGTGACACAATTCATCGCACACGTGGAAAGCATTATAAATCAATCCATCCTCGGAACTCCGAATGATCCTTGTCAATGGATGTGTCCGTTTGACTTCCAGAAAAAAGAGATGAGACCAATTACGATGGATAATGTAAGGACTCGACGCATTATTGATGCTCTTGACATTCTTGTCGAGGCATGTGTGACTGATGACAATCGCAGAAGGCTTTGGATGCTAGCGCTTGACAACTATAGAATATCGATGGTTCTCCTGCGGAAGAAGGATGATTTCACAAATGTCATGGTCGCAACCTATCAATGTCATGCCGACAAATTCTTCCAGGCGTGGATTCACCTTTGGCAAAAAGAGGGCGTTACGAATTATCTTCATATGATTGGCTCAGGTCATGTGGCGGAGTATCTTTTCAAGTGGAAGAACCTTTATCGGTTCTCCCAACAAGGCTGGGAAGCGATGAATTCCCTCATCAAAACCTACTTCTTTCGGAGAACAAGCCATGGCGGTGGGGTGAGGGGAATAAGCAAAAAATCGCGACTCGTCCCTATTGCCCGATGGCTACAACGACGCATGGTATTCCTATGTCGCATAGAGGAACCTGCGATTCGAAAGCACAAAGAAGATCATCCGATGCCTCATGCTTTTCGAACACAAGCGTTGTCACAAGATGATGTGTATGAGTAGAGCAAGCGAGGTACCAACTTCGTACTATCAGGCACGAGGAAGACTTGTCGTTCCATCGACAACTATCTAGTAAAAGTAATCGCTTCGTACTACTAGCTAGCCGTTAAGCCGTCGTTCAATTAGATCTTTTGCAATTTGTACGTCGAAGGACTTCTCCGTTCCAAATAATGGGTTGTTGCTTTGAGGATACACGCATCTAGACTGAATAAAGGTTGAGGAACCAACTGAAGTTGCCATTCCGTGTACAACACGGTACAAACAGCCATCGCAATCCTCGAACTCGCTGCCATCTGCTATCACCATTGCTTCATCGTCATCGTCCTCGTCTGCCACCAGCAAAGTATCATTCTGAATACTGTTGGCTGTATCAACGTATGGATCATGTCGACAAATCAAAGCAAACAAGAGGGGATCACAGTCGGCAGGCATGCTGATGCTGTTCGCAGAATAAGTGAACCGCCGATACCGCACAGTAAGAAAAAGCTCACTACATCCATCATACTCCAAATCTATTCCATCATGCACGGTCCTGAGGCTGAATGCACCTGCTTCGGCAGTGTCTGCCCCACAAACGACATTAATTATATCGTTTTGCCAAAGGTTTTTCGGGGTCGATATCTTTGGCAGCCGACACCTCTGTCCTGCAGTGGCTGATTCCCCAAGAACACCACACAAACGCCGCAGATGAGCCTTAGTTTCGAATCTAAGCACTGTGCAACGCTTGATTACTCGCACGGCCTTCACGACTAAACCTGCCTCTGTAAGTCGATGACGACGGATTCTCGTCGACATTCCACAATCGGCATCTTCAAAAATGTCATGGAACTGCCATCGCAGGAAACCCCACGTTTCGGGCGTGAAATTTGACAATCGACATGCCTCCTTACAGTACAGGCCTTGTAAATGGGAGTATCGGCCAAGCAATTTAGTCAACTCCAGTTTAAGGCACATGACACTATTCCACATCCTCCTTGGGTAGCAGTCATAATACCCCGATCCAATATAGCTTGAAGGGAATGGTAGGCAATGGTCTGGAGGTACTTCAGTTAGCATCGGCAACTCTAATCCAACTTGTTCTTGGTATCGTGATCGTACAATAAATGCGATTGCCATTCCCTGGCACGTGAAGAACAAGTTACATGAATCTTTGAGCGCAGTTGGAGTAAAGACGAAGGCAAGGTTCATGATGTCACTGCTTGCGATCAGTTGCATCTCTTCTGTCTGCACAACTTCAGGCAGATGTCGAAGATGATTGTCGTTGATAAACTCTGGGCGCAGAATGCTTGCGGTCGTTGCTGCAAACTCCGTGAATCGCTTAAAGATATTCACTCGAACTCTTGTATGCTGGGGAGGAGGTTGTTGCCTTGAATCTGATATGTCCTGGCGTCTTGCTCTGTCCTCATGGGTGACCACGCAAACAATTCGCCCAACCCCACAACCGTCATAATGACTACATGGTGATGGTCCATCAGTAGTCGCCCCATCCTTAGAGGAAAATAGGACAAACGTGCCAGGAAGGAGGTCTGCCTTTAGTCGTTTTGAATAAAAAGAACGAGGACAAGCAGGCTCGT
Organism: Fragilaria crotonensis; assembly: GCA_022925895.1. Lineage (NCBI taxonomy): Eukaryota > Bacillariophyta > Fragilariophyceae > Fragilariales > Fragilariaceae > Fragilaria > Fragilaria crotonensis. The sequence continues at coordinate 79,880 of JAKSYS010000071.1, read as the reverse complement.
CATCCCCAGCCCCGCCATCCCAGTTTGGCTCAACCCTGTTCCAAAACGGAGAAACAACCATGGTGGTGGCGCTAGCTTCGGACTCCTTGATGAAGGGGAGAGAGTAGCTAGTGCACTCAATGATGGTGCTGGTGTTCGTAGTGCGTACAACAAATATAATAGGTGCTCATGCAGCAAAGGATATCGTTGACTAAAAAAGCAGTTATATTCCTGCAATATTTTACTTAAGCAAAAGATGTTTGCCACGGTTATGCATTAGATAGTAAACCAGTATTTCCTCAGTGAACATGACAACTACATCTATACAGAGGTAGAAATGTGCATAAAAGGCATTTCTCAAATGGTCGAGTCATAGGGCAAAGTCATGACGGCCCTTGGTCGCTATTGATACTGCATACACTGTAGACCTCGAAACTCGGAATACTGTTCCATGGCGTACCAATACCTGTGCAGTAATCCAGTACTCGGAGTACTGCAGTACTCCTTCATACTAGAAATACCTGTAGTATTGCTCACATGACATCCGACATCAGCGCTAACGGAGTTGCGCAGTACTGGAGTACTGTACTCGAGTACGACGGCTACGTCGTGGTCCATTTATTCAAGTTCTTGTTTGATTCTCTACCAGGTACATATGATACCAGGTACTGAGTGCAGCACTCGTGTATGCATAATGCATACCCTGCCGCAATTGGTGAATATGAGTATGCTTTGCATATACATGTATGTATTTAGAAGTATAGCTATGAATTTATGATAAAAATTCTCATATGTTTCCCGACGCCACCGAGCCCCTCCAGTTTTCTAAAAAGGATATGATCTTTGTCCCACAAACAGACCACCTTTCATATGCCAACCATGATGACAACAAGGATCATAAAGGAAGAGTATGTAGACGATTCACCCATTGTCTCACAGCTCCTGGACCAGGCATCGGAGGAAGGCCATGACAATGAAAAAGACAATGGCACCGGTGACGTTGAACATGACATTTCCGAACTTGACACAATCAAAATCCCACCTGAACAAATCCCTCCCGCACTCGTATTTCATCCTGGCTGCCGCGTTGTCTTCATCAAGTTTGGCGCTGCGCGGGATATTCCATCTGTCGTAGTGTACGGAACCATCCTGTACGCTGCCGTCAATTTGAAAAGCCGTAGGCGATCATTTGTCTACAAAGTCCTGTCCCAAGCAGATGGGAACGAATTTCTGGCCCATGAACGAGCGTTGCACTTTGCCCAGGCCACACCAGTGTCGGTGACGATTCCAGGCGGCATCGACGTGGATGGAACAGTGTTCTCCTCGCAGTTACTTGCGAATGGGGAAGAAGCCCGATACACCATTACTACTGGTACTTCATCGCCTGGAGTTGCACCTACGAAAACCGTCCTCCGCGATGTACCAGCTCGGCATGTTCGATATCGAGTTCTTTCGTCGGAGAAGACATCAGCTCCCGAAGCAGATGCCGCTGATGTTCGCATCGAATCGGTCAAAAACAGGGCCCACGATGCTGATGATCGTTGTGATCACGGTGCAAACAATCCCAGTGTCGCTCGCGTTTCCCTTGGATTCGAGAGTGTGCGGCGTATATTGATCCCTTCTGATGCCAACTACGAAACTATCAAAGGTAAGTTTGTCATACCAACGCATACTACACTTAATGAGGCGCGTGCTAACATGAATTATCAACAACAGCAAAGATCGTCGACGCCATTAACATGACGCCGAAATTGAGCGATGACCAACTTTTCCAAATGGAATGGAAAAATCAAATCAAGCTAACTCATCAGTATGCTGTAGAGCTGAGGGGAAGCGCGGAGTTAATCGAGGTAGCAACGAAAGTGATCGAGATGACTCTCGCCACATCAGCCGACGAAGCTGCTGCGGGTCTGATGCACTACGAAAACGCCATGCTCAATAAGCATTACGGTGAGGTGAATTCCGAGGCTGTCAAAACGTGGATACCTCCATCCTTTCAACGGAAAGCCTGGTTGGCCGCAATTAGATTGCGGGCGGACCACGATCATGTTATGGGGTTGTTTATCGGGAGGAACGGAGCAGGTATCCGCTCAATTCAGACATCCACTGGTTGCAAACTAAGCATAGTTGATTGCAGCATTTCTCACTTCCTTATCACCGGAAGCGCGGCATCGTCAGTAAACGGTGCTCTTCGTCAGGTTAGAGATCGGCTTGATTGGGCACTATCCCAAGGCTCGGGTTGCAACGGGGAGCGGACCTTGGGGTCGCCCAGTGATCGTGCCGCTAATAATGGAAATGTGTCAAAGCGAGCCTTTCGCGAACTTCGCGAGACAGACAACATGAACGTTTCGCGGTCAGAATCTCCTAAAAGGCTCATGCCTTCGCGTGTGTACTCGGAGAATGATTCCAACAAACGACCAAGGTTTGATGCCTCCGTGACTTCCAGACCCGTGACGACCAGGAAAATCGCTCTCCGCATTCCGTGGTATACGGATACTGCCAAGCTGCGAAGTGGTAAGTAGCAAATTACTTTCTTCCGTCAGGCAAACTCGCACTCACAATCCTCGCGCACAAAACACCTTCACAGAACTATATGACGGGCATCTTTGTAAGAGGGCTCGGGACTTGAATACCAGCGTGACGTACCGCCATGTGGACAACGATCGTCAGGTGATCGTTGAGCTTGTGGGAGATGACATTAAAGGACTCCAGGAAGTGGCATTGGCAATCAAATATGAGGTTGTGAAATTGGCCGAGGAAGGAGACCGAAGTCGAGCTGCATTTGATTTTGCACTCCACAACGAAACAGACACCGTCTCTAAGGGAGCGTGCCTGCTCCCAACTCCTCTTTTTGATAAGAGCCACTGGGTATGGGCCATGACCATGCCAGAGAATGGATCCGTGGTTGCGAGGTTTATTGGACGCCAGCACAGCGCAAGACTGGACATGGAACGACAATCAAACTGCTCCATCGAGATGGTGCGTAAAAAACGAGAGATGCGCACATTTTAGTAACTGGAAAGCATCCTGCTGTTGTCGCCAAAGGTCGGTATATGGTGGAACGGAAAATCAAAGAATTGAAGGCGAAGGCCACGGAATGGTGATTTTTGATGGAGGGTTTGTGTTTCTTTAGGCGCAGACGTTCGCTGCCGTGCGCCTCCATCGGTATCTGTCATTTTACTACCTGGTCCTCGCCGAGAATGGTGCTCCCAATTAATTTTTTTTGCAGTTGAAGTGCTCCGAACCATCACGGGGATGAGAGATGAGAATGCCGAGATAGATAGTTCCTCGAACCAACGATTGATGCGCTGGCAACAATCCGCATCGATGAGTTATTGATGAGGGATGCTTTAGTAGGTGATAGGACTTCGTCCTAGTTTTGAACATTATATTGACAACGAATTTTTAGATGTGATGTATTTTATGCTCGTTCCAACACCACCGCAATACCCTGCCCACCTCCGATACAAGCCGCTCCAACATGAATGTTGCCTGCCCCACTCGTTGCGAATTCATGAGCCAGATGCGCCGTGATTCGACTTCCCGAGGCTCCCAATGGATGTCCCAACGAAATGGCACCTCCATGAAGGTTGGTCTTGGACATATCCAACTCAAGTTCCTTGGCGCACGCCAAAAATTGCGCCGCAAAAGCTTCATTAATCTCCACACGGTCCACTTGATTCAACGACAAGTCCGCCTTGACAAGGGCCTTTCGAATCGCTTCGACTGGCCCAATGCCCATAATTGTGGGTTCACATCCTGTGACAGCTGTTGACACCACGCGGGCCAAGGGAGTGAGATTGTACTGCTTCACCGCAGCTTCGCTCGCGAGAATAATCGTTCCTGCGCCATCGCAAATTCCCGACGCGTTTGCGGCCGTCACGACGCCGTCTTTTGAAAAGACAGGTTTAAGTTTGGAGATGCTTTCGAAAGTCGATTCGGGACGGGGATGTTCGTCCTTGGTCATGGTTGAAGTGCCCTTCTTGGTGACAAGTTCAATCGGAGCCATTTCCGCAGTAAAGACTCCAGCTTCCTGTGCGGCTGCCCACGTCAGTTGACTGCGAATGGCGTATTCGTCACATTCTTGTCTGGTAATATTGTATTGCTTTGCCAAATTCTCTGCCGTGACGCCCATGGGCGTGTTGGTGTGAGCATCCGTGAGTCCCGACCAGAGTGAATCCTCCAATGCAAGTCCCGCTCCCAAGGACACACCCCATCGTGCGTGCAGTCCGTTTGCTTGAAGGGGTGCCATGGACATGCTTTCTGTGCCGCCACAAACAACCACGTTGGCTTCTCCCAACTTGATGAGATTTGCCCCCTGTGACACTGTTTCAAATCCTGATCCGCACAAGCGATTGAGTGTCAAGGCAGGAGTTGTAATTGGAATTCCGCTTTGCAGACCAACGTGACGAGACAAGTATGCGGCGTCCTTGGAGGAGGGGATCACGTTACCGAAGAAGATGTGATCGACAAGTGCGGGATCAATGCCTCCCTCGGCAAGAGCGGCCTTGGTGGAAACAACGCCAAGTTGGGTTGCCGTCATGGCCTTCAGGGAGCCTCCAAATGCACCGAAGGGAGTGCGTTTTGCGGCAACGATGAAGATTCCGGACATGATGCTTTTGCTTGAGTGTTTGTGTTTGTTTTGTGAATAACAATAACTATGAGCAGGTGGTCAGGAACGGATCGGTAATTCTGGCTGTCGTTCGATCGTTGTTGATTGGCATCAATCAAGGTATGTGAGATGTGAGTCGACGATGCTGCACAATTGGCGTCCAATGTCCAATATATCTGAATACGATTGAAAGAGAAATAGATCTCATTGGAAAGTACAGGATCGTTCGACCTTCGAGCGACGCGATGGATTGGGGTTCTCATAGGCTGCGGGCTTCGTGACACCTACTTGGACTGCACCAGTTTTCGTAATGGAACCATCGATTCATTATTTAGGTCTCGTTTTCGTCCTATTAAGAATATCTCTATTGAACGACCTGCAACTACAGTAACTATAGTTCTCTACTGTACTGTATTACTGTGTTCCAACGGCAGAGGATTGAATTTGGATTCGTTACTGGCATTCAGATGCAGTACTGTACAATGTACTTGCATCTTGCATACATACTGCGAGTCTGCAAGTCGAGACGGAAGCAGGTGATTTTCCACTTCCATTCCTTCTGTCCAAAGCGTCCAAGGGACAGATAGCAACCATCTATTGTGATTGAACAGCACACAGCACTAACCATCATTGAATCATGCTATCAAGTGCATCTCGTCGTCTCCTGACTCGCTGCCCCTGCTCTTTGGCGACAGTGGGACATCGCTATGCGTCGACGTTGGTGATTGCCGAACCGCTTGTGAATGGTGTCGTTTCTCCAGCGACCTGTTCCACCGTCACAGCTGCCCATCAAGTCGGCGGAGACGACATTTCACTTCTCGTTGTCAGCGCCTCTTCACCGACTCGAGTACCCGCCGGTGTCTCGCACGTCTACTACGTTGCCTGTGCCGATCAGTTGACAGAAACCGTGGCTGATGCTGTTCAGGCTGTTGCCAATTTGAAGGAATTCGGTCATATCATGGCACCTTCCTCGAAGTTTGGATCCTCGGTTGTACCTCGTGCGGCAGCACTCTTGTCCTTGTCGCCTGTGACTGATGTTACTCAAATCTTGGAACCAGGTGAGTAGAAACATTGAGTTAGTTAACGATGGACTTACCAACTGCGCAAAATTACATGCGACCTGACTCACAACTTACTTCTCAATCTGCAGACCTTTTTGTTCGTCCAATGTACGCTGGCAATGCCTTGGTGAAGGTCAAGGCCACCGACTCAGTCAAGCTATTATCCGTCCGACCAACTTCGTTTGACAAAGCCGAATTGGTCGACACCCCCTCCTCGGTCGAAACCGTTGCGGTGACTCCCTTTGCCAAATCTACCTGGGTGAGCGAAGCCGTCTCCAAATCCGATCGCCCAGACCTGGGTTCCGCTTCCATTGTCATTTCCGGAGGTCGCGGTTTGAAATCTGGTGATAACTTTAGCCTCCTTGAATCCTTGGCCGACAAACTCGGAGCGGCGGTCGGCGCCAGCAGAGCTGCCGTCGATGCCGGCATGGTTCCCAATGATATGCAAGTGGGACAGACGGGAAAGGTTGTGGCGCCGGATCTATACATTGCAGTCGGAATATCCGGTGCGATTCAGCATTTGAGTGGAATGAAGGATAGCAAGACGATTGTTGCGATTAATACCGATGGGGATGCTCCTATTTTCAGTGTGGCAGATTATGGACTCAAGGCAGATTTGTTTCAAGCTGTGCCTGAAATGACTGGAAAAGTGTAGATGCGACTGAAGTTGCGCAGAGCGGACGACGTTGTTCGTGGTAGAGAATGGGTAATGGCAATGGGCCTCTCTAGAGTTTTTTTAATTCAACACGAGGAAAACGACAGTCTATCGGCGTTCATATTCCCAACAGTACAAGTCAACTCCATATCTTGTGCTTATTCATAAGCATCACGATGTTCTATAAGACTATAGGGAATGCAAGACCTGGGAAGCGGAAGTTCCTACACTCCCATCAAAACCTTCATACGTTTCTCCATTTTAGGCTCAGTGATGAGTCCAGATTGTCTCAATCGATTGCACCGGCTTCGTGACTTGTAGCCAGTGTTGTGCGAGGCACCAGCATGATTTCTGTGTATTTTTACAAGGAAAGTTCACATCAATTCAACAGGAGACAAAGTGGTGAGACAAGGATGACAACACACCAATCAAACAGAGTGGAGGCCGTCCACTCTGACTGTTCGCTACTGCACAATACTGCACTGACCGCACAGCACGGCACACATCGTCTCCACACTCACACCACGTGGTACACTCGTTTGTTGCAAACAATCAAGTAACATACCGTTTGAGACTACCATCACCGCGGGTTCGAAAACGCTTGGCCACACTCTTGTTGGTTTTGAGGCAGCTTTTGGATCTCCACATGGTCAAGAACGCAAGTTGTGGTCGCTGAACTCGTTGATACTGTAGTTGTGGTTGAGCCACAACACCTTGGAGCGGACGAGCACAAGCCGCGAAAGCCCAAGATAAGGGACGCAGCAGTACGGATGAGGAGGCGAATCGAAGCATAAGAAGGTTGAGGTGATTTGAGACCTGTGCAACTATAGAACCGACTTAACTTCGTGCGTCGTCGATTATCATCAACATGGCTATCCACCGGGCAACCAGTGCGCTGGTAGCACCATCAGGCGACCGCATGTGTCAGCTCGTTGCAACCGTAACTTCCCTGACCTGTAAATAATTTGCACTGCCTCTTATGCAAGAAGTATGGTACTGGTACTGAAAAATCCAAATTTACTGGACCAAGGTCCACCGTCAACGAGGACAAATGACAGACTGCAAAACGCACATTTCAAGCCTTCTTTGTCTCCGATACTCTTGGTACAAGTTCACGTAGCATTGATATCGAAGGCCAGACCCCTTTCTCACGCGTACTGTCATGCTGTCATGCTACCGGTAGAGGCTAGAGTACAAGTACATCATACTCCGTCCAGTACTGTACTATTCGCAATGTGCATTCTCGTCGCAGAAACGTGAGTCCGACCTTTGTGGCGATTTTGGGACTGGGAGTCGACGGACGGGAGTACTTTCGCGACAGACGAATTCTCGAAACGCTACTGTTATAGGGAAGCACCCAAATCCGTACTGTGGTACCGTAGGTATCTTTTCTTGGGCCATTTAGCGAGTGGCAAGTCGGAAGTCTCGACGTCGGTATACCAGGCAATTACTCGCACTTTTACGGTCGAGCCGATTTTGATCACTCTTTCGACAGATTCTGCTACTCATTTTTTCCGTCTGATCTTGGCATACACAGCATTGACGCCGCAGCATCAACAGCACCAGATCGAATCGCCATTCCATGTTGAGTCTCCTTAATAAATGTATTCCGAATGCAGTCAATTCCATGCCCATGAGTTTTCGGACCATCTTGCTTGGTGCGTTGACAGTCTTGGCAGTACAAAGCTCTGCCCCATCTCGGTCTGACGTTCAAAATCGATACTCCATCGACCGAAGACGTCGCATTCTTCAGCAAAACTCAACGCTGTCTCGGTTGCAGTTGCTCTCGCCCGACTTCTGCGAAACGCTCACTGATTACGAATGTTTACAACGGGATGATCACTTTGTTCGACGGACAACCGCGACGCGGAAACTCATGCAAGCGACCGGCGCGATCAAGCCGTTAGTGCTGTGCATACAGTTCAAAGGCCACGAGAATCGTAAGCTTCCCTCTCGTGAGAACATTGATTTTCTGTTTAATGCCGGTCCTGGGGAGACAGATGAGACTCTGCTACCAACAGGCAGTGTTGCTGAGTATTTGAGACAAAACTCCTACGGAAGCTTATCGATGGAAGCAGATGTTATGAGCTGGATACGAACCGACAACACCGAGGCATACTATGCAGCGAAAGTCTCTGGCCGGAGTCCCTCTTTGGTGAATGCCATGCATCCGGTACTGAACCTTCTCGAGAACTTCGGACTGAATTTTTCCGAGTACGACCAAGACAATGATGGAGTGATTGACGTGGTCATCATGATGCACTCTGGATATCCGGCGGAAGACTTGCTAAACGATTGTGATGGACAATCGTACGATGACCGCATCTGGGCACACGCCTCCACCGCGTTTGGTGCAGAGACTTGGGGATCCTTAGACGGCAAATACCAACTTGGGGCGTACGTCGTCGCGTCCGCCTTACAACCACCGTCCCAATACGATGCGAGTGGCTGCGATGAAAGTATGGCGAGAATCGGCATTGTGACACACGAGTTAATCCATACTTGGGGACTCCCGGATCTGTACGAAACAAATCCGTGGGGACAACAGGGCTTTGGCTCTGGTTATTATGACATCATGTCACAACCATATGGCCTCGATGGTACGCAGACCTACCCCAGCAATATGAGCCCATGGAGTAAAATCCGTGTAGGATGGCTAACACCAACTGAGATCACACATGACGGCGAGTATCAGGTCGAGCCATCCGCTCTTGTTCCAGATGTCTACGTCATCCGAAGCGGCTTCCCTTACGACGAGTACCTGCTGATCGAAAATCGACAGCCGATTGGCTTTGATTCACTCCTCTGGGATGGTGGTCTCTTGATTTGGAAGATTGATGACAACGTGGAAGCGAACAACGACGGCGGTTTTCCTGGAATGACTGGTTGGCCTGGAAATGGAATACACTATCGAGTTGCCGTCTTACCCGCGGACCGACAGTATGATCTTGAGCATCGTATGAACGAAGGCGATAGCGGAGACTTTTGGACCGCCGGACAAGAGCTGACACCAGGACCCGTCGAATATGAAGCGACTGTCTATTCGCAGTATCCGAATACCAATTCATATACCGGCTCAGCCACCGGAATCCGGATCTATGACATTTCAACGTCGCAGACTGTGATGACCTTCAAAGTCGAAGGCCTTGGTCCTGCCCCATCACCTCTTGCCCCGACTTTCGAACCGACATTTGACCCCACAACGTCGCCCACTTGGTCGCCTAGTCAATCGCCAACAGGAAATCCGACTCGTCGTCGAATACCACAGTCAATAGGATCTTTTCCATCCTTTTCGGCTTCTCAACCCTCTTCCTTGCCGACACCGCTGCCGAGTCCATTGCCGAGTTCGTTGCTGAGTCCGTTTCCGAGTCCGTTGCCGAGTCCGTTGCCGAGTTCGTTGCCGAGTTCGTTGCCGAGTTCGTTGCCGAGTTCGTTGCCGAGTTCGTTGCCGAGTTCGTTGCCGAGTTCGTTGCCGAGTTCGTTGCCGAGTTCGGTGCCGAGTTCGGTGCCGAGTTCGTTTCCCAGTTCATTGCCCAGTGATTCAACCAGCTTGTTACCCAGTTCCATGCCAAGTGCTATACCGAGCTCAATTCCTAGCGGGCGTCCTTCGTCAATGGCAACGCCCATGCTCCGGTCGCTGTAGCATTGACAAATTCGAATGCGGATCCAAATTTGTCGGCCCGTCCATTGCCAATTCGTTGCCAAGAGATTTATTTGCCAAGTTTGTTACCCAGTGCAATATCCAGGGCAATGTCCAGCTCGCTCGATTCCCAGTTTGAGTCCCAGTTTATGGGTCATTCGATAAATGAGTTAGTGAACTATTCCAACATGCGAAACACATCCTAGTCCCATGGTATCTCCGAAGGGATAGCCAACCAATGAGAGATCGTAACTTTTAGATTTGTCCTTTGCGGCAAAATTGCTCTTCAGTGCTGCTCCTAGGCTGGTGCACAACAATCCGGAGTTGAAGGTCGGCTAAATGGCTAAGTGCCGCAAGTAGTCATATGTTTTGAGTTTACTTCTGTCGCATTTACAGTTACAATAATGCTTTAGTTGCGAGCCTTATTCGCCACTGTGCCTCTTCGTATCATGAAAGAGCGGGAGTGAGTTTTGGACGACGATATCCGACGACAAGGTCTTGAGCCAAGATGCCTCTTTAGTAAAGATTCAACTCCTACAACTGTATCCCTGTTGCGCATACAACGTAACTCGCAGTATCCATAACTCGTCACCTGCAGCTGGTTACTTCCCTTCCCGCGGTTCGTATTCGAATGTAGGAATGTAATTTTTCCAATTGAACGGTAGTCTATGCTTGAGGGTCACCTCGCCAGTCCGAGGACAGGTTGCAATGTTTTCTTTTGGGCGGAAGACGTTCTTGTTCGCTTGCTTCATACGCTTCTTCGAATGCGATACCTTTTGTTTAGGTACTGCGAACCAGATGGAAATGTCATCAAAGACTGTAGGTTCCAAGCATGATGTTGCAGCACCTGGTGTAAATGCACATAATTGCGGTTGCATTAGACTGAAGCGACGGGCCAGATGCTCGATTGCAAAAATGCCTGATCTAATCATCCTGGTTCTTCTTCTTGATGTTGGATTCTTCTGGGAGGTGTTTCGAATCCACAAGCGAGGTGGAACTAATGGGAGACGTAGTTGACGACCAAGTGGATCCAGCACACTGCAGTCAGCGTGCGTTCAAGCGTGTTGATGTGGTGAGTAGTACCAGGTACTGGTACCCGATGTCAAGTCACACGCGAGCAATAAACAATATGATAGAGTACTCTAGGACTGAGTACTCAGTACTCCAGTACTAGGTACTTGTACTTGTACTTCTACTTTCCTACTGCAATTGGGACAAGCACGGAGTGCAAACATAAAGCAGTTGGCGACGATGGCAACGAGTTCGCGAAGTGCAATGGCGTGCTCTGTGGTTCTGAAAAGGACGACGGGCGACGTGCGACGTCGATGGTGACCGTTGACGGTAAGACTGGGCACCAGGCTCAAGTACGACTACTGTATGTAGCATGACATAATTTAATACCAATTTACAGTTTATAGTTTATACCAATGAGACATGCATCGAAGGGACGTCGAGCATTACGTCACTGTACTCACCCCTTCACGTACGTCACTGTACTCACCCCTTCACGTACCACATACTATCTACTGTATGAATACAATCCTCGTAGGACTCGTCTACTCCAGAATTGTACTGTACATACATCCTGCACTGGACTGCGGATTCTGGTGCTATTGTTCAATATAGTACTTGTACCTGGTATCATACTGGACTCACTAGTAGGAGTCTACAGAGACGCTCCCCAGACTTGACGATGATGGCGTCAGACTCAGACTTTACAACTATTACAGCAAGTCAACCCCACAACCAAAATCCATAGGGTCTCTATTCAACAGCTCATATCAAATTCCTCATCTCCATGCAGCTGATGTCGGCTGATCGTCTGTCTGCTTGAAATCAAACAATAAGTCGTTCATCCTGTGGCAGGTTATGACGAGAGGTGTCCAAAACGTTCTTGGTTTTGCGTGCCATGGCCAAGCCAAAGAATCGATCTAGTGGAAGGCGACGGAAGGAGAGAAATCGATCCGTCAGACCACAAGAGTCATCGACCAACTGCGAAATTGAAGAGCAGCTGGAGCGTCAAAGGCGTAAGCGTTCGGCGGAAAGTCCTGAGGCAAGTGCTGTTGGCAGGCCCACGACACCTCCGGTTCTTGGCGATTACGAATATGATGCAGCAACAAATGCTTATTTTCCGAAAAGTTCTGGCTTGTTGCATCGCAAGAAACACCAAACAGATTCTGATGTCAACAACGAAGCTTTTTCGACCAAATTTCAATGGCGGGGACACAACCTTGTCGATCACGACCTTTGCCCGATGCGGCTGATTCCTACGTCTATGATCGGTCATGTTACCGAAGTATGCTCCGCATCTCGACGATACCAGACTCTTCGATCTCACTGGGCTGGCCGCATTGTTACAAACCGCATGCAAGTAGTGCCGTCGGCAAGAATGACGGTAGACTCGCGCAGTGGTTATTTGTGGACACTCATGTTTCCCCACTTGCAGCGACAAAACTCAGATGATAGACCCACGCCAGATATGCCATGGGACCTGCTTTGCAAGATGTATCTGCATTCATCCTCAAGAACGTTTGATGTTCAACAGGCGTCATCTGACTATTCTCGATTTCCTGACATTGCAACTTTGGTCGATGGCGGAAGCTTCATCCGACTGGGAGAGTCAAGTCCTCGCCCATGCCATATAGAAGACAGTATGTTGGATGAGCCAGGACGGAACACCTCGTTTGTACGTGATCGCACCAAATTGATGCTACGGTTCGCCCCGAGGACCTCTGATGACTTCCCAAGTCTTGCTCTCTTGACTAGTTCTAGACCAGGAAAGATGGATGTCATAAGTCAGCGCCCAGACAATTCAAATTTAATGTCTGTGGATGTTAGCAGAGGTGCTTGCAATGATATTGCGTTCCATCCGTTGTTCGATAAGGGCAATTTCGTGGTTGCCGTGGCACCGTGCATTACCCCGAGTGCGAAGGAGGTGACAATTTACGCTGACATTCTTTATGGGGCATCATTCCACATGAAGACCTGTCAGTTCTCGAAATCAGACGCACTTTGTGTGGACTACGTGAACGAGAATTCCATCCTTTTTGGACATCGCAACGGCTCGATATCCTTCTGCGATACTCGCACGAAGCAGATACAGCTGGTAGCGGAACCTCAGCGCCACGCGGGTTCATCTACATCGATATTGTCGCTCGCAAATGGACGGGTGTTTCTTGCAAAAAAGTCATTTGGATCCTGTTACATGTTTGACATTCGCAAGATGTCGCCGAGGAAAAAGGCTGCGTTACTCTGGCACCTTCCTGTTCCCTCAGACCAAGGCAACCCTACACTTTCAACTTATTGCTCAGGCTTAGCTGTGGATCCGAGTCAAACTTTTGCAGTATCACCATTTTCCGACAGCGATCGAAGAGGGCACTTTGCCGTATGGTCCCTGACTAACGGTCAGCTCTTGGGATCCAAATCCTGCCAGAAGGCGGCATCGCAAATAGTGCAGGGTCAGTCCGGCACTGGAATGCCTCACTGCGAACTTCGTTCAACAATAACTCCTTCGTGGCAGTTCGATAAAGATTCGAACGGAAATGACGTCATGAAAAGGAAATCCAAGGCATGGAGTCTTTGGTTCAAATCTGGCGAAGTTGTCCCGCAGGCTCCACAATGTGCGGGGTCTATCCATCAGTTGACCTTTTGTGGTGGGCCCGATGAATTTCTAGAGAGGCAGCCCCAGTAATCCTCTTGGACATGGCAGCCTTCCATGCGAAGCCCTGTGCACTCGTAGGTTGGATTGTCGATGTATGAAGCTGGTGTAACGGATTCTTGTAAACGCCACGTTGACAGATTCTATTGGATAAACCGTTTCCTCTTCTCAAGCATTTACGAATGATGCTGAATGGTTCATTTGTTTGGCTTTGGTTTGCAATGGCGAGGGTTGCGTAGGAGTCTGACATCAAACATGAACTCTTGCTTCATGAGTTGGTGTCAATGCTGCGGCTTTCGCGCTTGGTTTCAATATTGGCAGGAAGAGTGCGAATCTGCTCCGGAGAATTGATGGTGATGCACTTATCAGAGGCCTCTGTGGAGGCATCGAAGTTGATACGCTTCTGGAATTGCGACTTTTTCCTTTGATGCAACAAATTGTATTTCTCTTACGAACAAGTAATGTCTTAAAGATAATCACTCTTTGTACTCCTAGGACATATATAGGAGTGAATCACGAGAGTGATCGTCTCCTTTTTCGTTAAGACTGCTGTATTTCTGTCCCTACCATAATTTGCGCCACGGTGAAACCACGGCCACAGCTCCGAACATAGAGGAATGAAACAATTTTGAGAGGTTAACATTACTCATCTATGTACAAGTAACAACTACTACAAATTACAGATCGTATAGCGACCGCTCATTTAGCCCAAGAAATTCACTGTGCGATCGTCATCATCGGCTTGCATGATTTCGACCGTCGCTTCGTCGATGTCATGTGCTTGACCTGGCATGACGCCACGTTGATAAAAGAATTCAACTAATTGGTCAGGGATTTTATCGAGGACAGCCTGGGTCAGTGACTTCAAGTCTTGATACTCGTTAAAGCAAACAAATGTGGTAATATCGCGACCACCCTCATCAGGGTCGTACTTTTCCAAGCATTTCATATTACCGAAATCATGATCGCCGATTCCAACAATCACCAGCGAAAGAGGTGAGTCGCTTGCTTCAACAAGCACTCGTTTAGTCTCCTTAAGGTTTTGAATTTTGCCGGCCGTGAAAATAAGAAGAATGGTGTACGACAAATCACCATCCTGTTCCGCCATTTCCTGAAATGAAGTTGTCAATATATTTATCGCGTATTCCAATTACTACGCGATATTCGAAAGGAGAACCCTTACCTGTTCACATTGTGCGTATTGAGATGCGGTCCTTATCACCTCAGTGAAGTCGGTTGGAGAGCTCATTACAAGCGACTTTTCAAACACTCCTCGATAGGCATCCAAGACTCCTTGCACTCCCTGCACCGCAACTTCTTTGCCACATTGGAAGCAGTGGAGTACCTTCGAATCGAGTTTCGCACCGAAACCCAGTGTTGCAATCAGGCCATCGTCATCGTATCTTGCAAGAACCGCACCAAGGGCGATTATAGCCCTTTCGTAGCAATTCAACATTTTGGAAGAGGGCGGGTAGATATAATGCGGTGTGCCTTCCTGCATAGGATTACCTGCAAAAATCCTATTAGATGGAAAACAATCTTAAAGACTCGAGGCTATGATCCTTACCATTGGAAGCTGAAAAGTCAATCGCGACAGCAAGATTGATCTGGCATCCTCCTTGAAGGTAATCCAGAAATTCTGGGCGCGGTGCAGTTTCACTCGCAACTGTCGCTGGCTCAATGCCTTCATAACCAGGTTTTAGGATTGTAGATGCGCGAAGCACTAATACATGTCCGACAACACTATCGCCTCGGCGCAATTTAAATGCCACATCCTCGTCGATATCGCCTCCATCATTCTTACAATCAATGAATCGCTGCATTGTCGTCTCAAACTCTCCCATTTTGTGATGTTTTCCAGATCGAGAGTTGTAGTCCCAAACCACCACCTTCATTTCTCGGTTCATGTCACCGTTGCACACAGCATCTAGCGGCAGCCTTGTCGCTTCCCACTTTGGATTAAGGTTGCCTTTGACAACATTTGAGCGGTAAACGCTTCTCCTAACACATAATGGTCAGGAACGCCTTGCCGTTGCAACAAACCTACCACGGAGCAATGGACTTACCAAGTCGCACCATTCGGAGAATCGACTTTTCTATATAGCTCATAGAAGGGATTACTCTTGCTTCCCATCAAGCGGAGGTTTTTCAAGCTGAGCCCCCGCAACTGAAGATCAAAAGTACCGAAGGCTCCATCCACACGACTACGCTCGATATGAGCATAAAGAACTCCTCCAGTCTGCAGCGACTTCGACGCCAAATTGCCTTTGGACGCGATTATTTTACCAACTTCGAACAAGGCTGTTCCCATAATCTTGTGCGGCAGCTTTCCTGCCTTAAACAGATTCCGAGACGACTCGGTAGCAGTGATCAAACGACCTGTTTCGCTTGACTTCGTAGCCAGGTCCGATTCAGATTTGCCGACCTTCTTTGCAGAAAAATCAAATACTCCAACTTCGAAATAGTACGGGACACCGAACTCATAATCATCCAAGAAAACGACGGTGGACCATTGCGGCTTTAAGTTGTTATAGACGCTGGAGAGAGAAAGCGCGTGAGCAACAATGAAGGGCACGGATGTACATGGCGGTTGCGACGGTGCGGAAACGAACTAAACATACACTTCAGTTTGCCCAACAATTACTGGAGGATTGTTTGGTGAATCTCCTCTCACCGTCACTACAGCAAAGGGATCAGAGGTGTTGAGCATACGCAGACCCGCAAGGTTGGTGAGACCCTTGGCGTTCAAAGAGAGCTGCAGTCGGCTGGTCGACATGGTTTGCGAATTGAGAAATGTGTACTGTGACTGAAGACGGAAGGTGTTCCATTGCTCAACTTCAGTCAGATCAACTCCAGCACGACTATTTCCTATGTACTACCGGTAGTACTATACACTCTGTACTACCAGGTACCAGGACCACTTCAAACTTCTACTACTACATACCGGTAGTACTACTACTAGTACTACTAGTACTAGTACTCTACTACCGGTAGTATCCATTGAGTATTGCCCCGGAAGCCGAACACAATGAAGTACCTGGTACTGTACCCTGGTACCCAATTTCGAGTATGCATAGCATGATATCTTGTATGCCTATGACCTACTCCGAGTATAACCGTATGTCCTACGGTTGGTGAACTGGTCTTGCTCAAACCCCGAGTCCCGAGTCCCGAGGACCAAGAGGTGCGCGTTTTGTGTCATTCGTGTAAAGGTGAAAGGAGTCTTGGTTTACATGCGAGCGGACAGGCCACGCCTGTTCTTGACCAAATCCAAATGATTTTCGGATCATCACGTTGGGGATACAAAGTTGTGTCGACGACGACAACAACAAACACGATGCATAGCACAAGCATTGAACGTCTGGTTCGCCCGGGATCCAACAAACTCTGGGCTCTGACAGCAGGTTATGCTGGAGTCACCTGTGCATTTTCGGTAATCATTCTGGAGAAGGGGACACACAACATCTGAGAATCCAAACCTTCAAGGTGGTGCACGTTCTTCTCAGTTGGTAGGGGTAGCGTTACATGTGAGGTGTCAGCATCCAGGTTTGAGCAATTGACAATGGCGATCAACATCAAACGGTTTCATTTGAGGAAGAACAGGAGCCATGACCTGGAATGATGATACATGATACTGCTTTGTCCTGAAGATTGTGAATATCCAGATTTTAAACAACGCATATATGGTGAATACCCTCCTTCACCTGAAGAGCGGACTCAATCATGACCAGTGATGCACGTTGACAAAAGTAACTAAGCCAACAGACATGACAGCAGGTCAGCTTTGTGGGCTGATGACTCAGCTACTACCGTTGTGGGGGAGCTTTCTTGCATGTCCGAAGGTATTGGAATGGAAGAATGTTCACTCGTGTATCCACCTCCAGTAGACAATGACAATTGCCATAGTCAAGGCATGAGCGAATCTGCTCAACTGGTATGCAGTTGGCCACTCTGCGACAGACATGTCCCCAAGAACCCGGCGGTGTAGTAAATCAAGGCATCACCGGTGGTTGCAGACGCTGCAAATGACCACCGACTTGACTGGGATCACAAAGTATCGTGAGCACGACTGCAGAAAAACGTTTCTTAAGTCAACGCTAGCCATTGCCGTCATGCAGATTTCTTTCAAAGATAGAAACATACGCGCAAGCGTGAATTCAGTCAACTCACTGCAAAAGATGAAGGTGCAACAATCGGCAACCGCCTATTTCAATCTTCAACAAATGATCTATACATAGCCAAGTGGGTCGATCGTTCCTTAATCCAAACGTCACCGGCGGCACATAAGTGCATATGCCTTGGGTGCCAATGTAAATGAGTGAATGTGTGTTTCGGCAGATGATCCTGTCGCAAGGCAGATGACACTCTCGTGGCATTGCTACAAAATTGGGGTTCGTGCACATTTCAGCCCACACTACTTTCAGGTAAGGAACCTCAGGTATAGGTAGTAGCTCGTATCCTCGCTCCACAAGTCCATGGAGGCTCTTGTCTTTGAATCTGACTTATGGTTTTCCTGGATTGAAAGCCTTACCTTTTCCTATACCCAAACGACTTCAAGACTTTGTGATTCTCAACCAACGCCATGTTCGTAATCTTGTCCTTGAATAGTGACGTGGTAGTTGAGTTCCGATGGTACACTTCCTTGCAAGTATGCCGCATCAGATTTCACTTGTTGTTTGCGCCGATAGTCTTCTGCGATCTGTCACTGGAATGAGCCCCAATCGATCTCGTCAGTCGGCCCATATTTGAGTAGATTCCAGTTTCTCCACGATTCCTCTCATCGTCTGGACTTTCGTACTGGAGGAAGGCAAGCATTGTTTTCAGTCGACAGACCTGAGTGCTCTGAGACTTCCATGTTGATCATCTACATTATCAAATGATAACTTTAAACTGATACTACGACACTGGGACCTGTTCCCCAGCCGCTGTCGTTTTCTATCCATAAACACCAAGCATTTAATTTTTAGGAGCTTTTCCATTACGGTCCAAGCCCTCTGTCATTTCTCCTCAACAAGGTACAAGTACAACATAAAATCAAACAGCAACCACCCACTCAGCCCAAGAAGTTCACAGTGCGATCGTCATCATCGGCTCCCATGACTTCTACCGTCGCTTCGTCAATGTCAACTGCTTGTCCGGGCATGACGTCACGTTGAATGAAAAAGTCAACTAATTGGTGAGGGAATTGATCCATGAGTGCCTCAGTCAGGGAACTCGAGGTCTGATGTACATCAGAACGAACAAACGTGGTAATGTCCCGACCACCCTCCTCTGGATTGTGCTCGTCTAAGTATTCCATCAATCTGAAGTCGTGATCACCGATTCCGACAATCACCACAGAAAGCGGAGAATTACTTGCTTCAACAAGCACCCGCTTCGTTTCCTCCGCATTATGAATTGCTCCAGCCGTCAAAATGAACAAAATGGTGTACGAAAGATCGCCATCCTGTTCCGCCATTTTCTGAAACACAGATGTCAGCAAATGCCGTCGAATTATAATAGCAAAGTACTTTACACTCAAAACTTACCTGTTCATGTTCAGCGTAACGTGATGCAGCCTTTATTACCTCCGTCAAGTCGGCTGGATAACTCATAGTAAGCGAAGCTTTAAACACACGACGATAGGCATCCAAGACTCCTTGGACTCCCTGCACCGCAACTTCCTTGCCACATTGGAAGCACTGGAGTACCTTTGAATTGAGTTTCGCGCCGAAACCCCACGTCGGAATCAGGCCGTGGTTATCGTACCTGGCGAGAATTGAGCCAACATCATTGATTGCCTTCTCATAGCTGTTCATAGCCCTGGAGGCAGGAGGGAAGGCATAATGCGGTGCACCTTCCACTCTTGGGTCACCTGCATAACCAGTTAGATGTGAAAAAAAGGAAGAATTATTTGGGAGATGACGCTTACCATTTGAAGCTGAAAAGTCGATTGCGACGGCAAGGCTGATCTGGCAACCTCCTTGAAGGTAATCCAGAAATTCTGGACGCGGTGCAGTTTCTCTCGCAACTGTAGCTGGCTCACGACCTTCGTCCCCACGTTGAAATGTTGCAGAGGCACGAAGCACCAAGATGTTGCCGACATCCTTGTCGCCACGGCGCAATTTAAATGCCACGTCCTCGTCGACATCACCTCCTTCATTCTTACAATCAATGAATCCCTGCATTGTCGTCTCAAACTCTCCCATGTCGTAATGCTTTCCAAATCCAGAGTTGTAATCCTTAACTACCACCTTCATCGCGCGCTTCATGTCACCGTTGCACACAGCCTCGAGCGGCAGCCTTATTGCTTCCCACTTTGGATTAAGGTTGCCTTTGACAACATTTGAGCGGTAAACGCTTCTCCTAACACATAATGGTCAGGAACGCCTTGCCGTTGCAACAAACCTACCACGGAGCAATGGACTTACCAGGTCGCACCATTAGGGGAATCGACTTTTCGATACAGCTCAAAGAAGGGATTACTCCTGCTTCCCATCAAGCGGAGGTTTTTCAAGTTGAGCCCCCGCAACTGAAGATCAAAAGTACCGAAGGCTCCATCCAGACGACTGCGCTCGATATGAGCATAAAGGACACCGCCAGTCTGCAACGACTTCGATGCCACGTTGCCTCTCGACGCGATTATTTTACCAACTTCGAACAAGGCTGTTCCCATAATCTTGTGCGGCAGCTTTCCAGCCCTATGGAGATTCCGAGTTGACTCGGTAGAAGTGATCAAGCGACCTGTTTCACTCGACTGCTTGGCCAGTTCTGATTCTGACTTACCCACATTCTTCGCAGAAAAATCGAATACTCCAACTTCGATGAAGTAAGGGACACCGAGCTTATAATCATCCAAGAAAACGACGGTGGACCAATGCGGCTTTAAACTGTTATAGACGCTGGACAGAGAAAGCGCGTGAGCAACAATGGAGAGTACGGTTGTACATGGTGGAGGCCCTTGGGGTACGGAAGTTAAGGACACTTACACTTCAGTTTGTCCAACAATTACACCACGAGTCTCTGGTGAATCTCCTCTCACAATCACTACAGCGAAGGGATCAGAGGTGTTGAGTATACGCAGACCCGCAAGGTTGGTGAGACCCTTGGCGCTCAAAGTGAGCTGCAGTCGGCTGGTCGCCATGGTTTCCAAGGTTCTTCGAAACGCCTGTGGCGCTTTTGTGTAGGATTGTTTCATTTTCCACTACTACTAGCACTACTACGAGCGGTGTACCACGCCCTGTCGTGGATAGGTTTTTTTTGCCTGCGCGACTACGATGGGTGCTCCTGTACACTACAGTACCAAGAGTCAAATTGTCCAGTATGTATTCAAACTCGTATATATATTTATGCGTGAATTATTTAGAGAGAGAACAATAAAAAAATTGTGACCCACGATTTGTGTAAGCAGCGTATTAG
This sequence comes from Fragilaria crotonensis, assembly GCA_022925895.1. NCBI lineage: Eukaryota > Bacillariophyta > Fragilariophyceae > Fragilariales > Fragilariaceae > Fragilaria > Fragilaria crotonensis. The sequence continues at coordinate 58,877 of JAKSYS010000071.1, read as the reverse complement.
CATACATATATCATATGCATACAGTATACGACCTCCAAGGCGGCGGTTCGAGTGCACACGGTTTTTTGACAATTTCTTTCCCCACGTCAAGTAGATGCTGGTACAAAATGTACAGCTGCTGTGGAAATCTATTTTCAGTACCTTGCGTGCCGATCATAGCTCGTGTCGCCACCTCCGACTCCGAGCCTCTTGGAATGGAGTCCAGATCGTTCACATTACAACAGTACCTAGTTTATTGTACACAAGTTCATCTTCACTCTGTATCGATTGCATAATAATAATTGTAGGCGTGGTGCAAAACAGGTTTTAGGGCAGATACTACGTCACATCACCTACTGTTGACTAGTGGAGCTATCAAGTCGCATCGTGCAGGACGAGACAACATATTTGCTGCGCTGGAGTGAACTACTAGCCCTTCATGCAACACCAAGCGCAATTTTCTTTGAAAATATCTCTACTTCTGTGCATCACTATCTAATCATCCACAAGTCAATCTGCTCACAGCACAGTCGAACTCGGAAATGGTTTCGGGTCGCTAACAACCTGTACATGATCTTGTGACCAACGTGCAGCTCATACGCAGGATCTGAAAAGCCAAAAGCATAGGAAGTCTAAAGGCAAGTCCTCAACCAGATTCATACCGACATACAAAATCACCCCACTGTCGGTACATAAGTTTCCGTGCTGTTGGACGTCACATCAGCCAATCCGAATGGACAAGATCTGTTGCTATCTCTTGGAACCGATTTGCACACCTCCCCATCCGTCTCAAGATCAACATGGCTTCTCGCTTCTCAATAGCATAAAGATTGTACCAATGAATATTGTTTTGGCTGTAGGTGACTGCCTTTATCGATCGCAGCCTTTCATCTGAAAAGAACCATAATGTTTCCCTGAATCATTGCTCACTTGAAAGTGACACAAAACATAACGGCAAAAGGAACCTTCTGGCTGATAGCAAATTCAAGGAAGCTTAAGCTTGAGACAATCAAGGGAGAAAAATGCATCGCCACTCTTTCCAGCCTTGTTCATTTTTGAATCGCGATGAGAACGACTTGTCATCATTGACAACTGTATCCATTCTCCTCCCGCCTCGTGAGTCAACCACTGTGCCTTTCGGTAATAAGCCAGCCTGATGCATCTTGTTCTTGTGCATTGGAGGCGCCTGCTTCAAACCTGGTCCCAGTCTACAATTGCATGGTTTTTTTGTTTTGCATCATCTGATGACAAGTCGCAGCATTGGATCCCTTGATGTTTGTCTCGGTCATTTTACGTTAGCCTCACAATGTACTACAAGCGAGCTTGTTACCCACCAGCGTTGTTTCTACACGCTACGGGCATTCCTCATCAATCAATTCACGCAAATGTTCCTCTGGTGCTGGTTAATGCTGGTAGTTCTTGACAACAAGTCGAACGCAGCAGTTGGGTCACAAGTCGAGAATCATCATCGTTTGGAAAATGCGGTCACAACTCTCGTTGATTTTCTTGGCTTGGCTACAAGCCATGTATGCAGAATGCCAATACATCACCAAGATGGAAGGCAAAGTTATACGGTTCTTGCCGTTCTATGGGGGATGCCATGGTCAGTCATGATGGAATGAGTTAGAGCAACAATTTTCTATTCCGAGCACATCGAGCACAACGAACAGTTACACGTAAAATTACTACTATAAGGTACGACGGTGAGTATTCCAAAAACTGTGCAAGATCTCCCACACCAGTGTGCACTCGAACCGCCGCATTGGAGCTAGTATCCTACTCCTTTTTAAATTTGGAGTGTGTGTGTGTGTGTGTGTGTGTGTTACGGAGTATGACCACTCTGGGGTACTGTTGTACTGTTACGTGGATCACATGTACTACAGGTCTACAGTACATAAATCGACAGTAATTTATGTTGGAACGACAGTGTCCTACATTACTGTAGTACTGTACTGTACGTATTCAAAGTTACTGGACGGAATACTCATTGAATTCTTTGTTAACAGGTTGCTTCGCAAATGCTCTATATGATGTATCGTACATACTCCGATCAGTTGTGAGGAACCCACTAGTATATTTGAATGAGAACTCTAGTGGGTTCCTCACAACTGATCGGAGGCGTATGATACATACTGGTGTTTACAGTAGCATTTGTGAAACAACCTGTTTACAGCAAATTCGATGACTATTCCGTCCAGTAGCTTTGAATTCCTACAGTACGGTACTACAGTAATGTAGGACACTGTCGTTTCAACATAAATTACCGTCGATTTATGTACTGTAGACCTGTAGTACATGTAATCCACGTAACAGTACAACAGTACCCCAGAGTGGTCATACTCCGTAACAGACACACACACACACACACGCACAAACCAAATTTAAAAAGGAGTAGGATATGCCATACTGAGAAGGGATTATTGTATGACATACCTGGTACAAGTATCATACTCAGACTAGAGAGAGTAGTATTGGAGTATCACAAAGAAAACACTGGTATACGGGCTACCGTACTCCAGTCTACAGCATATATATATACTTTTATCTCCTTTAATATATGCATATCTCGTAGTTGTAGATTACACAGTGTGTGTACTGGTACTTGTACACAAGCTCGAACGCTCGAACATGACAGTCAGAAATTTGACGGTCAATGTTGGATTATCGTTAGTTGACCCATTGTCAGATCAGAATGAACGGAACGCCGATCGTGAGATCCGTTGAATCATACGATGAGCAACTGGACTGATGCGGGACTGATGACCATGACGGTGCACTCATGGGTGGCTTAGCAAACATGGAGTTTCCACTTTCAACTTAGACATCTCAAAGTGTTCGGACAGCAGCGATAGAAAGGCGTGAAACTGACTGTATTGTCAGCTTCTGAAGAGGGATACTCTACATTGAGGCTCGGACTGTGGATCAATGACTCCAATGCTGCTTTTGTTGACCTTATGGCTCTTTGGAAGAGTCGATTCGCAGATCTCATTGCGAGGATCGAGATTAGACGATTCTGCGATTTTAATCGATGATTGGCACTGGAGGAATGGCTCATCAAGTGGCAGCTCTCGCAAGCTGCAGGAAGGGCCCAAATCCTTTAGACCTCTGGACTGCAATGCCGTTAAGTGTGGGAAAGGCACGACAACATGGAAGACGCTCGGTCTCAATCCTGCCGCCAATCCTGTGGTAATTCCCTGTGGTATGTGCGTGACGATGGATTTCGATGCCAGCCCCTTCCTGGAGTTGACCTATGGATTAGACATCCAAGGTACACTCATTTTCCCAAATGCCAGCCGGCTCACGTTGAAGACCCCATTTATACTGGTCCAAGGAAACCTTGAGCTAGATTCGCTTCGAACTGTGTCAGATGACCCAGACGTGAAGTTTCTCTTCACTGGAAAGAATCAACAGTCCTTCCTTCCTGCAGACAATAACAAGTTTATATGCTCTGCTGAAGGCGCCACTACCCCAAGCAGATGTCGTATTGGATTCAAGTCGTTCGTTGTTGCTGGTGGCAGGGTTACGATCCGTGGGTTGAATGGTTCATGCGTCACTTGGACCAAACTGCATGATATTGCCCGTGGCGGCAGTCCCGTTTCTACGGTATTCGAAGCATTGCCCGTGAAGTTTGTTCGTTCCGATAGCCCTTTCTGTCACTCCTGGACCTACATGCAGGAGGACTTTTCGAGTACTAACAATCCGTATGGCTGGACTGGGGGCTACGGAGCACTCTTTCAAGTCACAAACGGGACATTTCGTGTTTCCGGAAGAAAGTCGAGTCTTGAGCATGGTCCCACTTGGGATATGCTTTGGGTTCGCGAGTGTCTCATTCCGAAACAGAAGTATCTGTTCAGTGCACGTGTCAAGCTCAGCAAGTTTGGAACGAAAGTTGATGACAGAACGTCGTGTGCTGTTTCAAACGAGAACTGTTTGACGTTGTTCTCTAGTGTTCGCACACCCTCGGGTCGGATTGGGCGCGCTGAGAAAGCTTGGGAGAAAGCTCGAGATATTCGCTACGGAAAGTGGTACGATTTTGATGCCGTATTTGAATTCGATGTTGACGAATTGAGTCCAGATAATTTCTATCAGATCTTGCAACTCCGGGGTCCCGAAGCTGGTGTTGATATTGAGATCGATGATGTTCGATTTTCGCTTCCAGATCCAACGACGCTTCCTGACCCGCTAGATGTGTGTGGAGGAAATTTGATTCTGAATGGCGACGCTGAAGCCCACCCCATTAATCCGTATCCAGTGGGTTGTGTAGGTGGCTTTTTGACTGTTGAAGAGGAGGACAGTGGAAATCGTTACTTTCGTCATTCAGGGAGAACTTCGAGCATTCATTCGCCCATCTACTCATTTACAGCCCAAGGATGCCTAGCTGCCAACGCTAGGTACTCGCTGTCGGTTTCCCTTCGGATTAACTCAGCTGTGCCCATGCAAATCTTGGTTGGGATTCGATCTGAATTCACCAACAGTACAAACGTCCAGCGAATTCTTCTATCGTGTCTGGGAGTCACGCGAGACGCCTGGAAAGTGTGCAGTACTGAAGTGAGCTTGCAACCGGAGCTCCTGGGCGCGACCGTGAAGGACATTAGAATCCAGTTTGAAACGATTGGTGGCGCAACACTTGACATGGATGTAGATAACATGACATTCGAGTTGCTTGATGCGGCGGTGACATCTTTAATTGTCCCCTCTGTTGGAATCGTGGACTGTTGGGGTAAGGGTGTCGATGTTTTGATCACATCTCACACTCTCCACTTTAACGATAGCCAAGTACGAACTTTGACCGCGAATCCGACAAGCGTTGGCAATGGATTTGTCAGATTGGACCTAAACGAGGCAATCGTACAACCCATTACCAAACAGGATAGTCCAAATTTTGCCGTTGAAATTGCACTTTTGAGTCGGAACATTCTTTTTGAAGGTGACGCTGATCCCCTGGACTCACTTTTGGGAGCTCACTTTATGGTCATGCAGACGCCGGCTGTTGCTCAATTGATCGATGGAGCTGAGTTTCGCAATTTTGGGCAACAAGGGGTTCTAGGTCGATACGTGAGTTCTGTTTTGCAGGTTTTTCATTGGAGGTCGCAAATCACTTTTCCACTCACTTGATATAATTGCGTCCAACAGCCGATTCACTTCCATCTGTGCGGGGATGCGAAGGAGCCATCGTAAAACGAAACACTATCCGAAATTCAAAACAGCGATGCATAGTCCTGCATGGCAGTAATGGAGCTTATATCGTTGATAATATTGCATTCGACACTCGAGGGCACTGTAAGTCATGACAGCACCTGTCGCTTAACCTCCGATCGTGCTTCTAACGGAGTGCTCCCAGGTTATATGCTCGAAGATGGCGGAGAAATCGACAATACTTTTGCTCGCAATCTTGGTGCCAAGACGCAGAAAGCCACGCCCCGTCAGCGCATTAGAAACCGACCATCTTTTGCCAAGTACCTTTTGGTGTACGAACCCCCAGAACTCTTGGATCGAAAACGTAGCCGCTGGCTCCAGTGACAGCGGCTTTTGGTTCGAACTTAATGATGCCGTTCGAGGACTGACTGCAACTATGCCACATGCCCTGGGAATGGTTCCTCGAACGATGAGGCTCGGTGATTTCCGTGAGAATGTCGCTCACAGCAATGGTAAGCATGGAATCCGCACTTATCCGCACGGTTACTTACCTTCGATCGAGGCTGCCTTCAAGGATAACTTATCCTTCCGCAACATGGAAGATGGCTTCTTTCTTCGAAACAGCAACAACATTGCTGTAACCGGTGGGGTGCTTGCTGACAACGCGATCCAGATCGATATCGATAGGGCGGGCGCGATACGTGTGGAAGGAACTGCAATGATCGGATTGTCAGACTCCTTTCGACGCTCCATTGGATCAAAGCCAGGCGTTGTTTCCCATTCGGATATCTTAGTCGGTATTCAGCTTCATGGCAAATCATTCTTCGACGAGGGTGGAGCACTGGTGCGTTCAGTATCGTTTTCCAGCTTCGCAAGCTCCGCAAGCAAGTACGTGGCGTTAATTGACGTTGACGATGACGATATGAGTAACTCGTTTGATTACCCAGCGAGCTTATCGGGCATCAAGATTGAAGGAGATGTCACCCCATTTCGTTTTAATTTTACGAAGGCCCTCGCCCGTGGCGTCAACGATGTGTACGCAATCGACTTGACCAGCGGAATGAAACCCAACGGAAGCAATGCGACTGGGGTTTCCTCGGTTGTGGCCAATTCAAACATGATGAAGACTTTCCTTACGAAGAAGGACTGCGAAATTTTTTCTGCCTCTGGATACATGTATTGCTTCGATACTTGCATCCGAACACTGATTTATTCAGTCAATCCTTCAGTGAGTGCAGACTACAAACTTCGCGTTACCAACGAAGCAGGACTCTTTGTCGATGTAGTTGGTGGTTTCTTTGAAGATCCTGTCGAATTGAAGAACGATAGTCTTCAAACGCATCGCCGATTCGTAGCGTCACTCCCGCTTGGATCCTGCAGGGCATTCTTTCATGCTGGTGATGGAGTGTCTGTTTGGCCTACCCACGCCGAGGAATCTCTCCTTAATGTTCTATGTGAGAACTCTATAGATGCGAATGATGTGCAACTTGAGATACCGGTTGCGTCGATTTCGGAATGCGAACAATTAGTGAGAAACGGAAACATTGAGGATTCGTCTCTGCTTCCAAACTACTGGCTACAAAACGAGGGTGGGATGCAAGTAATATACAGTGGTGGGATTGGCGGTACCAATGCCATTGCGGATGTGATTTGGAATTCAGAAACAGGATCCATAGGTCAGTTCTTAGATACCCGATGTTTGCAGCGAGGGCGTCAGTATGAAGTGCAAGCGTGGGTGAAGCTTACGGTGGGCAGCTCCGTTGTTTCCTGTGACTCTGCGACAAACTGTCCTGTCGCTAGAATTGGACTCAGAAGTGCTGGCAATACGACAATGTCCTCATCCTTCTCAGAGTTAAAAACTCGATGTTGCGTCGGCGTTCGCTCGCCCGTACAATCTTAGCGGGTGGAACATGCTTCACGGCACGTTCTCTGTTGACGCAAGGGTTCAAGCTGCATCCAGTGTGTCATTCTTCGTGGAGCGTCGACGTATCGGGGCCAGCATGATGCTAGACAACGTTTCTGTACGCATGATACCACAATCCTGCAATCAACTTGTGTTCAACGGCGATTTTACGGAGGCACCTCCAAATTTTGGACGAAGAGTGTTCCGAAGGATTCGTTAACATTGATCGTGAAGAAAATCCAGGAAAACTGGGCTCTTGAAATGTCCGGCAGATCCAGCGCAATTGAGTCTCCCCGGCAAGATATTCGCATTAATTGTCTGGTTGCTGGTGCTCGCTACCTCGCAACGGCAAAGTTTAAACTTCTTTCCAGCACTGGTACTTCAATCGTCTGTAATCCATCTTTCGTCGTTGGCCTGAAGGCGTGTCCTCGTATGGTACTGCGATCTCTTTCTGATGTGGGACTTCCGACTCAGATGGCTGTGACGCGCGAAGGAACGAGCATTGCTGTTACGGATCACGGTATGACTTCGGATGGTTGGTACACAATGACTGGCGTGTTCTCGGCATCTAAGTTCGACGAGAAAGCTGATCGACTGGACTTATCATGGGATCAAGTTTCTGATAAAGGTGTCTTTATATTGGACGATGTTTCGCTCATCCCGTTGAGCAAGAATTGCACGGAACTCATCTTGAACGGCGACTTGGAATACGATGAAACTCCCCGATTCTGGAGAATGTGGATGAATGGTGGTGGTAAGATTACCGAAGTGAACGACGGAGCGGGCAATCATGCAATGGCGATTACCAACCGTGTGGCTACTGGTGATGGAATCTACCAATTTGTCGACCCAGTCTGCCTGAAGGGCTCCGGTGTGTGGCGTTTTTCAGCTCGCATGAAGATCATATCAAACTCAACTGGGCTAGGCGTCGCCTGTCAGCCAGCAGAAACTGGGATTTCGAAGGCATGCCCTCCTATTCGGATTACTGGTTGGAATGGAACTACTATAGTTGTCGACAAGATTCAGTTCATGACCAACCGTCTTGTTTGGTCGCCAAACTCTTACAACACGTATGCAACGGATTTTGCTGTCGATTCCATTCTCGCGACGATCGATCATAGCGATTGGAGTTCGGCAGTACAATCTTGATTGGAATTTGTTGATTGATAATGTCTCTGTCATGTCGAAGGTACCTTAGGCGGTCGCGCTCCTCTGAAGGTTTATCGAATTGGCTTCAGATTCGACCACGACACCGGTGCAAGTTTGGGAAAATTGGAGTCGCGCAAGATCTCAGCCCGCAGCACCCCACTTATTCCTTAGTTGCGATGATAGGAAGTTCAGACACCACGAATTGAAGTGTGCCATTTGAAGTACGCATTATACGTAATCCTGAAACATAAAGATTGCTGTAGAACACGATCAATCTTTCTGCCAGAAATCCATTAAACTGCTCGGAGGATTCATCGTGCATTCTATCAGCAAGCCCTTACAACTACGCATGTTTGGCAAATCGTGCCCGAGGAGAATGTTTAGGTCATCAAATGTTCCGGGAGACCTGAAGTTGAAGTGCCAGAATGGTGAAAGTGGTCAACAGTTGTCTGAACTCCCGCAGATTCGCCCTAGAACATGCTCTAACAAGAAGGATGGCAGTGTTTCCATTCCAAATGCGGGAAATCAATAGGTCTTATGTAGATTTCAGGATAGTCAACGTTCGCTCATTCAGACGTGAACAGGCATCATCCAACTTTGGATTGCGAAGGGCATCGGCAGAGTACCCGGAAATAACTGCTTTGCCATTCATTTCGATGGTTCAAGCCCAGTCGAGGCACCAACGTTACTCGTCAACAATGGATAGAATGCCTGATACGAGTTCAGAAAACTGCAGAACAAATCTCTTGAAGTGGGAACAATCCAATCCTGCAACCAGTTGCAGGGATTTCGGACAAAACTGGTCATCATAAGCTACACAACTCCACTTCAGAAGCTTTGAAACCGGAACGACCGATACGACAAGGACGCAGACAGCTCGATCATCATGTTCGAAAGTGTGTACGGGGCACCACCGTCAGCGGACACGATGAATCTACAGACGTCGAGTTTTCAGTGCGCGAAACGGATGAAAAGGTGAGCTATTCATGGCTGACAGACACCACGAACCGGCAAAAACCAATTTTGTCTTTAGTCTCGTGTCCTCAAACTTGCCACGCAACGAGCGGGGCCTTTGGACACTCGTTTACCGATGTCCATTCGCAAACTTTATAGTGACAACCGAAATCGGTTTGGGCACTGCCAATGCAACAGATCGTTTGACTAAGGAACACTAGGCTGCGAGGATACACAAGGCAACATGCAAATGCTGCATATAAAAAAAAAGCACTTGGCCACAGAAGACGACATGATATCTTTGAATCGACGCTCATCACTTGAACATTTCTCCCTGCTCCACGAAAAGAACTTCAGAGGCGTAGCGATATAGCTCCATGTCGTACACATTATGAGATAGGATGAGATCCCACAATGGCGTATTCTCTTCCACTTCGTCATGGCGATGCTTCTGGGGCCATGCATATTGAAGCTTTTTATCGTGGCACTCCTTTTGTTCATCATTCTTAAGCGGGAATCCAAAGTACCGTTCGAACCTTGCAAAGGACTCTCCCTTTTCGTTCAGCAACCCAACCAAGCACTTCCTACGCAAGATTTCCTTCGCCAAGTTAAGGTCTTCCTTCGTTAGTGCGCCCTTTGTCGGCTCGTTGATTAAAATCGGGTCATCCAATTGTTCTCAGCTAAACCAGATTCGAAGTACTGATCGATTGACAACTCAGAAAGCTCTTTGCGAAATGTTTGGCTTCGTCGCCACTGTGTATCTTGCACATAGTGGAAAAGAGACACTGCTCGCTCTACTGGGTGACGAAAGATGGTAAACAGCCGTCCCTATGCCGATCAGAGAACAGGGATGTTGCGTGGTAGAGGAGCGAACTGACCGTAATGTCGGCCAATCCGGACCCTATCAAGTCCAACGCCTTGGCTCTTTCAATACCGGCAGGAGTTGATGTATCCACGTTCACGTATGAGAAGCGTTTTGAGAGTTTGATCACCTCGAGCACCTAGCGGGGAGTGTAAGCAACAAAGCGGAAGAAACAACAACACGAGAAGCGTATCAAAAGACGTACATTTTCCTTTCCAGCAACGCCACTACCGCCAGCGTCGCTTGCAAGCGTTAAAGACAAGCAGCCACCAAAATGTCATTCACTGTACCGCCACTTGCACGTGGTATATGCCAATAGAAGGGTGCGTCAACTCCTTTCCGAACCGGCAAATCCGTCACATCTGCCAGGACATTAAATGCTTCAGGAAGTTCCACGTCAGAATGATCGTGTTTCTTGGGCGGGGAGTTCAGCTCCTTCACGTTGTGGCGAGCCATGCCTCCTGCGACAGACCCGCCAACGGCACTGCCATCGCTTCGTTTAGTCATCCCACCGTGAATATCTATCCCAGCGATGGGTCGTTTCGTCGCATGTTTCTTTACCACAGCTCGTATTCTTCGCATGGTAGTGGCCTTTATCTTTGGACTCTGCAGAATGGCCAGGCGACCCAACACGATTATCAAGGTAATGGCCACTAGCACATATTTATACCGGGCTTGTGGCTGCATAGAACTCGGCAACATCTTGGGGTCGCTGCCACTGTTCCATGTTCCAAGATACCCTTGGCCATCATCATCCTTTCCCCCCTTCCAGCGCCAATGGCGTGGGAGGATGCGTGATATCCAGTAACGAAATAAAAGACGTGTTTGGGACAGAAATGGTTCGAAAGACATCCAAGAGTTATGCGATTGTCGTTTGGGTGCCTTGGTGCCTCTGTAGATTTCGTCTGCATTGAGAGTCGGTGCATCGCTTTGAACCAAGAGCGGATTGGATCCAAAGACACCATTCACCGACGTCAACTGCACGGGTGGAGGTGGTCTAAAGAATTCATTGCTCCCAGCCGACGTCTTGGAGTTTCCTCCAACTCGTGGACTGAGCCCGTTGGATCTCCCGTTTTGATTGGGATGAAGCATGTCGGCGATCTCGTCCAGCGTGTCAGCATAGGAATGCTCTCCCTGTGACGAGGTCTTCTGACTACGACGGGACCATGGAAAGGATCCTGATCTCGATTCCGCGTCATAGTGACTCGACACTGAGGTCGTGATGCAAGAAATGGTATCGTCGTCGTCGTTGTTTACCTGAAACACAGGAATGGGCATGAGATTGTCGTCGTCAATATAATCGTCAGTGTCGGCATTCGACGAGCGATGTCCGTCAGAACGCAAACTGATAACATACGAATGCGGACGAGGTGAATAGTCGAGAGAAGTTTCTTGTGAAGGTTGGCCCTTGCCCGAACGTTCAATTTTGCGTTGCGATCTGGTGGGGAATTGGGGAGGATCTGCAGAATGGTCTCTCGACCCAGGCCCTATACTTCCACCACTTCCACCACTTCCATATCTGCTTAGAGGCCGTATTGATGATCGAGTAGGTCTAGGCTCGTAGGGTGATATGGGTGCCTCTGGTTCTCGTCGTTCAGTTCTGCGATTGCCTCGAGAACTGAATCCACTTGAACTGCTGTCTCTTCGACGTTCCTCGTCTGGAGCAGACACCAGACCGAGAATATCATCAATATCTTCGACCTGCATCTGCGGTGGTGGTGGGGTTCGAGCATCAGTGTCTCTCCGCACTTCTTGTCGTCTCATTGGTGGTCGAGGAGCTGCTGTCTGCCCTAGCATGTCATCTAGAAAACTTAGGCTGGAACTATCCGAAGCTGGTTCACCATATGAATGCACGGAGAGATTTCCACCAAATTCGCTGTTGGGTAGCCTCTTGCTCCTGCGCTGCGTTGTCTTCCACTTGCTCATCATACCAACTATCCCCTCCAGCTTCTCTTCAATGGTGAAAGTTATGATATCCGCAGTATTGTCCGTTACCGAATGAATGCATTACCGTGGTTCGGTGTTGCGCTAATTGAGAAATACTTGTCTGTCGTATGACATACAGTACTAGTACTGGAGTAAGATGACGAAAATGAGACGTTATGACGCGATCTCGATGACCCTCGACTACTGGATTATGAGACCCTACGCAGCACTGTCATACGGGTGTGCCAGTCTGAATCTGACAAGTACGAGTACTCCAGTACAAGTACAAGTACTGTTTAGAACAGGAAGCACTACTGACCCTGTTCTCCGTGCCAGTACGTGATTCAACACGGGTCATTGGTTGATGGAGATGTAATTTGGGATGGGTGCCTCGTTGGTCATCGATCATTTTAGAAATGACTGTCACCCAATTTTGACCGTGCGTTCACCTCCTTGCTCCTGTCAGTCTTGCGTACGCAGGCTTTCGAATTATGCGGATCCGATTAGAATGCAAGGAAATGACGTCAAGCCGTACTTGTATGGCAGGTTTCACCCTGAACCGTCCTGGCGTACATCAATGTAGAATTTATACCACGATCACAAAATCCCATAGTAAATCTTCGTCCAAATTGTGTCGCGATCAGGATGTTGTTGTCGTCAATGTAGCATAAATCATCGCGATCGCACTTCATTATTGTTTGGTTCTTGAACTTCACATTTGACGCAGACTTCATATCAGCTAACCCGGGTCTTCTGGAAGCGACAGGAAAATGCTCCTTCACCACATCACGAATGTGGCGTGGTAGTGAATGGAACTCCAGCTCGGAGCTGTGGTCTGTGTTGTGCGGGTCCTTCACTAATCACTGCAGTTGGATCTACTCTTCCCGAGCTAACAGGCTAGTGGGACCGCCATCATAAAGGTGTCGTTTACGAGAAGGGAGAAGGCGCTAATGAGGCTGCTGGCTGTCGTGCTTGCAAATGAACGCCTGCTGAGAACGGAAATTCTCTAGCCCAATTGACCTGGAAGGTTGATGCACAGTAACTGCAGTCATGATCATCATCAAGGTAACAACCACAAAGACTTTACTATTCAGTATTCAGAGCACTACCGGCAGCAGTATTCCAGAACTGCTACAATATCTATGAAATCAGTGCGGCTCCCATCGGATGATTTTCGTGATCCCGTTCCCCAAGAACAGTGCATGCGTGAAGCCGTTAATCGATTGTGACCTGTGGCCGAGCTGCCATGCAAATCCTTTGTGAATTGTCATCCATTGTAGAAGGTGGATAAGTCATGGATTAAGTGCATTTTTGAAGCATTTGTCCCATTGACGCCAAGAGGGCAGCCCTCCTCCGATTGTTTTGAAGCCACGCCCTTCTCCAGAAGGAACGCGACGTGTTCGTCTTGATGTAAGCTAAATCATCCGCTCAAAGTCACCAGATGATCAGACCCCCATGGGAATAACTGAGGTTGAGGCAAATATGGACCAACCGACACGCCATGCTGGGAGAATGGCTGAACGAGAGAAAGCGGGCAGGTGTGAGCAACCTGCAGAGATGAAAAGGGAAGCAACGTTAGCAACGACAATGCCAATTATTAAAAAGATGCCTGAAACGTTATGAGTTCAATTGCAAAGAATGATCTGATAGTAGCTTGTATCGCAACAATGAAGACATAAAAACAAAACTGACTGGTGGATTGTTGCGTGAAGCAAGGTAGCAAGACTTCCATCAAAACTGGATGCTTGTAGGTACACTCATTCGCTGGTCCACTTATGGAGAGGAACCCACTCGCATTGATGTGAAACTCCAGAAACCAATTGACTGCCGTATCGGTGTATAGGGTCATGGGCAGTGTATAATGCTCCAACACAAAGTGACTTTGCAAAAGAGAGCCACCGACAAGAACTCAACTTTGCAAAAGCTAAGTGGGGAGTGGGCTGAAACCAAAGGGCAAGTTAAACATCCTAGCAACCAAGCATCCTCAATGCATCCACTCACGTTCTGCCAGGAGCCGTGCAACATACAACATTCTGGACGTATGTTTGTGTTGCATCGTATGAACACTACAGCCCTTGACAAACAGTGTAAATACGTGTGTCAGACACGGAGATAGACTACCCAGCCTACACACGTTTCTTGGAAGTATTTGGAAGGCAACTGTTGGGGCTGGGTAGCTTAAAAATAGTGCATCTAATGCAAACGACGGCATGCAATCATGGCGAAACGCTTGCTTTCAGCACGACAACTCAATGTAAAGATGACGTCAATTGAGAACGAAATGCAGTCTTGCGTACAATATATACCATGTCCTGCGCCAGGATTTTCGGACGTGAAACCTGCCATACTTTTCACCGAGTACTAGCTATCCTACTGTCTTACTGGAGTACTTTATCAAGGTATGTAGTACTACTACATGAAAGGGTCAGAACTATGACGTCATGATTGACGTCATTTCCTTGCATTGTAATCGAAACCCTCTACAAGTACTCTGTACTCGAGTACCTGGTACATACTCGGAGTAGGTGGTACCAGGTACTTTAGTTGTACATAGACATTACAGTACATCTTATATAATAGAGTGTACTTCCCGTAATTCTCCGAATCACTTGTTTTAGTACGGCACAAGTACCAGCACTCTACTAGAGTGGATTTGTTTAGTGATACTAGCTAGTACTAGTAGGTCAATACCAGTTACTACCGGTAGTAGGACGGTGATGGGGCGGAGGGCGGATTACAGTTGCGCACCGATTTGTTCGGATGGTTGATGTGTTTGCGATGTGTTCGATTGATCTTCGTGTCACCAGTCACCAAGCACCGGTAGTTGGCGTCGTCTCGTTGTCCTGATCGATTTCATTGCAAAGTAGTAGCAACTCCACTCCAATAACTCATTGACAACCCCAAACTAGGGCCCACCACAATGCTTCATTTGAGAATATTAGTATTGACCTTGTCGTTGATTCCATTGAAAGCATTTTCAACGATTTCGACATTGCTTCCACGTGTCGTCACACAACGAAGAGGCGCGGCGCTACGAAGACAACGACGAGGATTTCTTCGACGACTTTGATGATGAATACGATGAATATGACGATGTCCCACCTCGTCGAAGGAGGGGACCGCAGCAGTATGATAATCTCGGCCAGTCCAGACGACCGCAAGAAGGATTCGGCGTCCCTTCCCCGTTCGGACGTCGCAAAGGGTTTCGATTGCCAGACTCGGTGTCGAATTCGGTGCTGGCAGGGATCTTTGTATTGGGCATCGGGATGGGAGTCACAATTGACTCTGCGATCAACACGAATCCTCGTGATTTGGCGTCTCGAGATGCGATTGACCAGGCTGCTCCGAATGCGAGCCTGTGTGCCAACTATGGGGCTTCGGCGATGGCCTTCGACCAGCGAGTATTCGTGTCATTCAATCCCTTCAATGTTTATGTCGCACAGGCGGACGTGAAACCAGCCTGCGTGCTTCGACAATCAAACGTGGTTTCCATTCTAAGGGACCGTCAGCTGATAAATGACGAGGAAATTCGATCTTGCAAGCAGAACATGAATACGTGGGCTTTTGTCGGGAACTTGGAGGACCAGCCGCAGCTTTCGTGCGTGTACCAGAGTGCTGATGCACAGAATGAGTTCCTTTCCAACCCCAAGCTAGGTATCGGCGAGGATGTTTGGGACGATGATCGAGCCACAGGGGAAAATCATCAAGGGAGCACTCACTGGTGGACAGAAAGATGCTATTAAGAAGGCAGCCCTCAATGTTCCAGGGCTTGACTAGGATTAAAGATGAGGTTAAGCGATGACCTCTAAATTCTAAACTGCTGTAAGAGTATCGATACCCCAATTCAAGTAGGCTCGCAAATATCTTGCCGACGCGAGAGGAAGATCACGAGGGACGCCAACTCGATCGCGCAAGTATGCCAAACTAGAGCAAACTCCATCAACGTGTTCCTTCGGAATTACCGAGACAAGGGAATCTGCGTGCTTGTCAGGCGACTCATCGTCCAGTAGAGCAGCGCATACCTCTCGCAAGGCTGCATCCACGAATGGGAGAACTTCTACATCTGGTTCAGCGTATGGGTCAGCCAATTGCGCACCGAAGGACTTGCGAGGGTTCTTTGATCCCTTGGGACCCCCACGAGAGGCAAATCGAGAAATATTAACGCCATTTCCTGCTAATTTCCAAGCTGCCATGTACCGACACGCCTTGGCCATAAGTACGGGATCCGAGGATTTGTAGGAGCCATCGTCATCAGGTGAAAGCTCCATTGCCTCCAAGGCAGCAACAGGGAGAGGAGGGCCATTGTACAAAGGCTGGAGGGGATCATCGAATGTCAATGGTAGGTGCCATGATCCATCCTTTCCAAGAATACTTCGTTGAAACGCTTCTCGGTCCGCCGCAAAGCCACCATCATAACCAGGGCCATATTGAGGCGGGATATCCAGGACGTGCGTGAAGTAATCACTCTTGAAAGCAAGATACGGCTCGCGCTTCTCAAATGCTTCCAGCCATGCGTTCAAGCCTTTCAGTTCCCACTTGGGGTCACGGAGATTCAGTCCCTTCCAAAACGCAACGGACGCCAACATGCGCTCCACATGAGATACATAGATAAAGTCAATCATGCTGGGATAATCAAAGTCATCGAAGAACCACGGGCCTTTGGTTGACAACAAGGCCTGATCCACTTTCCGAATGCAATCGAGGAAACCTCTCATGGAACTCGACATTTCTTGGTTAGCAACCTTTTTGAATGGATTGGTGAGCAGGCTCCCAGATGCGCTTCCCGGATCAGGACGAAAGGTCAAGGTACACCACCAGGAGAATAATTCACGTTCCAAACGAGCCAGTGTATCGTATTTAGCGTTTCCAGCAGCGTCATCGTTGCGTGGTAACATGGGTTTGTACCCTTCTGACTCTGGATGCCACTGGTCTAGAAGCTCCATAATGACTTGGGATTCAGTAATAACTTGTCCATTGACTTCAATGGCAGGAAGAAGTCCACTTGGAACCTTCTGCAAGAATTCCCGGGGTTTGTCACCATAGGATCGCATCGGTACCAACTCGATCTTGATTGGAATAGCCTTTTCCTCAATCAGTAACATCTGTCATGTCGAATCAGCCATTAGATACTAGTTTCCAGTAAGCAACGCACATCTCAGACGATTATGATATACTTACCGTCTTTTGACAATAGGGACACCAGCCTGCGTGGTCTCGAAAGAGCGTAATAGCAGGAAGTTCTGTTGACTCGAACTGTCGTAACTTGTTCTGTACATGGGCTGATCCTTTCCCTACCTTTCGAAGCTCGCCCTCCACCGTCATGGCCTTTCCCAACGGAGTGAGTTCCGATTGGCTCTTAAGATCAGCCCAGGAGGGCACGGCAGTCGTTGTTGAAACCATTCTTAGAGCGGTTTTACCTAGTCGAGATTGCATACGAGGTTGATCATGTGCTATAGAATAACCGTGGGCTTTGCTGAGGACGAGCGCCACGAATCCAAGGCCAGCCGCAATCGTAAGCCTTTTAGCGAACAAGGGGCGGGTGCAACTCATTCACCACCAGTACTGCCTCCCTGGGTGTTTGAAGTAACGGGACGCGATTGTGGTACTAATAGTGGCCTTGCCTGGGATGTTTTGACTGTGATATGTGAGAAGTGAGGCCAAGGACCGAGGACGATCGTAACGAACACGAAACTGATGTATTCGTACGTCGTACTTGTACTCGTGTTCTACCAGTACGAAAGGATTTTCTTTGGACTCGTGCCAGCGATTCAAGGTTTGTCGAGTGTCGAGTGTCGAGTAATGTCCAGTAACAGGTACTCCAGTACTTGATCCAATCCAGTACTTGTAGTCATCACGTGTTTAGCATACGTACTACGTACCATGTACCAGTCTTTCGAGCTTCCAAGCACTCTACTAGAAGTACGTAGGTTAGTTGCATTGTGGTCATTTCCACACTTCACCAAGTCCTACCTTTCAATTGAAGAAGAGAGAAAGATTAGTTACACTTTTCCCATTCAGAGGCATGCGTGCATGAGGAATGTGGATTAGTTTCGCGGGCTAACTTGAAGACGAGCTAACGAAGTTCGTAAAATCATGCCATCACTCCTCAAGATACTGTTGCTAGTAAGGACTTTCGCGATCGTGATCAGTGCAGAAGATGACGTTGACTCATGGCGAAATTGCGAAACCTTCATGGCACCATCGTCCCTCCCTACTGGGGGATGGGGTGTCTTTGCGGCGCGTGACTTTGACGAGTGGGAGATTGTTGATATCGCTCCCCTCTTCATCCCCATGAACTACTATACTCCCACTATTCGGAACAGTGTCCTGGATGACTACATTTATGGGTATCATCGTTGGCATGCCGACAAGCGCGAACTGGAGAAATTGGCTTGCGTTGTCTTTGGGAATCCCATGTTCTACAATCACCATACCGCACCGAATATCAAGTGGTTGTCATTTGGTAGAGAACCTAGTCCAAGCGAACCAAACATTGCACAGGCGAATGGCTTTGCTGCTCGACGCAAGATCGCGGCAGGAGAAGAGTTGTTTTCTTCGTATGGTGAAGAAGATGGAGGGAAACAATGGTTTGCGAGTCGCAAACTGGACATGGTCACGATCCCCACCTATGCATCACGTAAGAATGGGACCGTTTTCGAAGAAGACAGGAAACAATACTGCTCGAAACTGTATGCAGGAATTGGCCAGCCAGCATGGACTGGTCGAGTCCAGGCCAGTATCTTTCCTGGGGTCACTGTGCCTTTTACATTCAACGCCCAGCGCTTGGCTCCAACGGATCATCCAGTCGCAGTGATTAAGCAGGATGTAAGGGCTGGAACAACTCTTGAAATTGCTCCAGCCCTTATCATGAACAAGGACTTCGTTGCTCACACTGCCCTTGCACCACATTGCTTTTTCTGGGACGATTGGGATACAGAACAACAGAAAGCTTTGAAAGACCTGAGGGATAGCAATGATTTGAGGGTGCAATATCAAAGTGATTCTGGCGGAAATCGGCAAGATCGCTTCACTGACATCGAGAAGGTTGTTGTCGTTCCAGCCGCTGGGAACATTGCCCTCATTGAAAGGGTTGGCAGGTCCGGCGACGCCAACTGCGAGATAAAGATTATTGCGTCTGGAAGTATGAAGTCTCACCTTCACTTCGGTGGCACTATTGGAAGTGCTGGCATTCTTCTCCACGTCGTGGCAACAAAAGATATCAAGACTGGCGATCGTGTAAGACTCAACGTTCAGCAATCATCTACTTCGGAGGAGAGACAGTTGCTTGCAGACGTGCTGTATGAAACAGGGAACATATTGCCTGATTATCTTAGAGAAAGGATTGGATTCGACGGCGCTGACGACGAGCTGTAATTTGGAACCTTGTCCCATGCATGTTGTATCCAACGTCCCACGATGACCCTCTCAACCCATTGTCGACTCGATGCCGGGGACCGTGGCTGCCTGTCGAGATGTTGCACTTAAAATCTTATTGACGCAAAGTTGCCTATCTCATTTCCTTAATCTTCGGGCATGTTTGCAAAGATGCTGTGAGAGGAGTGGTCATATCTTACAAGATGATCGTACCAAAGTTGATTGCCCTGCGCCGTATGATCATATGTCATATGGACGCGACGGTCGAAAAGAATAACTTGCCGGTGTGTACTCTTGACACAACTAGACTGCGTTTTCCATTGGTGTTTGACAGGTCCTGTTACCATACGATTAGGTGGTTTTTGCTGTCCATCACCAACATGCAAGCGCAGTAAAAAGTAGCCAACTGTATATTTAGTATTTTAGATATCAATCATTTTGAACATGTCTACATTCTAGAGTTATGTACAAAAGCATATGTTCAGACAATCATTCTGCCTTCTTGCCAAACCAGGACATTTTCTTTCGTGGTGGCAAAACAGCTTTTCGTGCTGTTCCCGCTGCGGTTAAAAATTCTCCAAGAGTTTGTTCTAAGGCTTCATCAACCAGTAAGGATGCGGCCTGTATCATTTGAGCCATGATAACCGTGCCGTCTTTATATTGGATCATTTGGATATTATCACAGGACTCAAGTGTTGACTGTATCTCCTCGTCCTTGCTGCGATGGCTGACGCCGCCTTCGCTCAATATGATGTAGCCACAGGCGGCGGCTTCCGTTGCTACCAGCACTTTCCCATCCAAATCATCGACGGCACCGTCATGTTTTGGTGAGTATAGAGTAGTGACCACAAAAAACATGTCGTCTTGTTGACTGAAGATGAAATCCAGCAGGAATCCTCCGAAAATGAAGCTAAATAGTCGACCTTGGCGATCGAAGAAGACGTTCATCGGCGAAGCACACCAATTGTTTTGCAAGTGATCTTCAAGAAGCTGCGCACAAGTCTTGCTTCCGTCGATCAGACGAGAGTCTCTTTGCTTTGGAGAGATCACAGTGCTCATCGTCGTTGAGTTACGTCGTGTGAAAAGCATCTGACACTCGTATGGTGGTGGTGAAGTTTTTTATGTGCTTTGCCTTGCGCTGATTCGAGGAGACCGAGGGACGAAAAGCCGGGAATCGTGGTATCTGATTTTTCTGTCAACATTTATAACTATATTTAAATTGGTGATGTATATGAACATCGTTAGGGGGACATTTGAAAACATCCCATATCACAATGCTTAGGCATGTGCTTGGACACTAGTGAGGTAGGACGACATTTCTCGATGAATCTTGGGCATCCAACATCGTAAAATGTTACTACCATTAAGACGAGGAAAGACCTCAATGCTGCATGCAGTTTTGAGAATTTCTTCTCACATGGGGTCATGCGTCATGCGTCAGAAAGGTCGAACAATCTGAAATTAAGTAATCTTTTGTCCAATCAATGCCGTCAGTGACAGCACAGTGCGTTTGACTGTCGTCGCCACGTCCTTCAACTTACAGTACAAGGTACCAGGTAGTACTCCTACCGTAGTTCGAGTCAATGGAGTCTATCATATGACATACTGTGCATACAGCATACAGTGTACTCCGAGTATGTATTAATGATTCGAGAGCACAACTGTGCATGCAGAAAATGATTAATTAGAGAAGATCGGCGACGTGAGTTTTGGGAGTTTCTGACGTTTACGTGACATAGCTCTGACGTTCCAAAACATTGCTATCGGTTATTTCGGTACTGGAGGGGCTGGCGTAAAACTTTTTTTGAAAAATTGCATGCTTGCAGGTTGTCCGTCAATTTCACTCAGCATGTCTTTTGCACTTTTGCATCTGAGTAATCATCCGCCATGGAGGAGCTTTTGGTTACGGCTGCACTCCTTCCGTACTTCATGAATCAGCAGGAGAGGAAGAAGCAGAACAAGGAGGAAATGGAAAGAAGAGTTATAATTGCAGCTGCGGTTGTAGAGGTCACCCTCAAACTTCTTTTTTGTGACTGACAAGATGTTTATGATGTACCTGGCAACGCCGAGGTTCATGCTTTTGACGCCTACGTCCACAATTGGCAGTTCAAGGATTTCCTCAATTCCAGTTCTTGATGACAAGCAACACGAACCTCTTTTCTGGATAAGCAAGCACCTCACTCAGAATCTATTGAATGGCTGTGCAATTGCTGACCGGTGCTTCACTTGGCAACATGTCATTGAAAGTTAAATATTGGTCCTACTGTAAAGGTTGTGCATATTTCACTCACCTGCTTGCATATGGTTGCTCTCTGAGTGCTTTTCAAGATTATTTCCCATGAGTGAGTCTACAGCAACAAGTAAAGATGAATCATTGCGGAGTGTTTATGCACGTTAAATGACACAATCAGTCACTAGAGGAGTCTCTGCAAATGCATAAGTTGCAGCATGGAATGGCAGGGATGATTGATAGTCTTGATTGCTGTACTCATGTTGCTTGCAAAAATTGCTTAGTCACCTGGCGGGACGATGCGCAAAATGGAGAGCGGTGGCTGCTTCCGCTCACAAGAATATCTAATTACACCGGAATTCCATCATAGTAGGCATCTCATGTGGCTCCATCTGCAATATGACAAAGTGCAGCTTTGCCCCACCGCCCATGCCGGTGGAAAGGCCTTGGTATTTAGTACACGACCCTACCAACAAGAACGTTGCAATGGACGTAAAAATCTACAGTTTAGCCGTCTTATAAGAAGAAAACCTATTTGTCATCCAGGGCATCAACACCAGGAAGGACCTTGCCCTCCAAAAGTTCCAGCGAAGCTCCTCCTCCGGTAGAGATGTGCGACATGTCACCAGCACGTCCCGACAGCTCGGTGGCAGCAACGGAGTCGCCTCCTCCGATGATGGTGATGGCACCCTTCTCCTTGGAGAGATCGGCAAGGATATCAACAATCGCAAAGGTTCCCTTGGCGAACTTCTCCATTTCAAAGACTCCCATAGGTCCGTTCATGATAACGGTTTGGCAATCAGAGAGTGCCGCCTTTTGAAGCTCGGTGGTCTCTGGGCCGTTGTCAAGACCCATCCAGCCAACTGGAATGGCATCGAAAGAGACGATCTTGGTCTCAGCATCGGCGGCGAACTTGTCAGCGACAACAATGTCGACAGGGAGGATAAGCTCCTTTCCGAGCTTCTCGGCCTTGGCCATGACTTCCTTTGCGGTCTCAATGTAGTCATCCTCAACAAGGGAGTTTCCGACCTCAAGACCCTTGGCCTTGAGGAAGGTGAAGACCATGCCTCCTCCGATGATGACCTTCTCGCACTTGTCGAGAAGGGCCTCAAGGACGGTAATTTTTGAGGAGACCTTGGATCCACCGACAATGGCGGCCATAGGCTTCTTTCCGTTGGAAACAGCGCCATCGAGGTATTCAAGTTCCTTGGCAAGGAGGAATCCGGAGACGGATGGGCTCAAGTACTTGGTAACACCCTCCGTTGAGGCGTGGGCACGGTGAGCAGTTCCGAAGGCGTCGTTGACATAAAGGTCGAAAGGAGCAGCGAGCTTCTCAACGAAACCAGGCTCGTTCTTCTCCTCTTCCTTGTAGAAACGGGTGTTCTCAAGCATGAAAACATCGCCCTCCTTGGCGCTGTCAAGGGTGGCCTTAACTTCGTCACCGATGCAGTCCGGAATGAGCTTGACCTCAGCACCGAGGAGCTCTCCCATGCGAACAGCACAAGGTCCAAGGGAGAACTTGTCCTCAGGGCCATCCTTAGGGCGACCCAAATGGGAGCAAACAGTGACAATCGCACCCTTGGATTTCAAGAACTCAATGGTGGGCATGGAGGATCGGATGCGGGTGTCGTCGGTGATGGTCTTTCCGTCGAGAGGAACGTTCACGTCGCAGCGGATAAGAACCTTCTTTCCCTTAAGCTCAGAATCAGCGAGGTCTTCGATGGACTTCTTGGCCTCAAGCTCGAAGTCGAAAGTGGCTGGGGCGAAACGAGCGACGCCGAAAGCACCTGCAGGAAAAGTCATAGGTTGTAAGAGAATGCCTAGGATTCAAGAACGCTATCCGACCGAACGACGGCATAAACTTACGGGTTGGGGCGAACGCAGCGGTGGAGCCAGCGGAAGCAGCGAGGGCGAAGAGGACAGCGTTGACGAACTTCATCTTGAGTACCTGTTGAATTGATTGAAAACAAAGATTGTAAGCGGATGATGGTGTTTGAAGAGTCGAACACGTATGCTAAAATTACGGTGGCAGCCTTTGTTATTAGATTAGCATCGGACCGACCAACGTCACTCACTTCAAAGGATACCAGGTACTGTACCTTTTTTTACACACGCATGCGCTTCGCTTTACTTTTGCACACACGAAAGGACGCTTGGAAGTTTAAAATCGATGACGAATCCAAATGCATTCTACGTCTGGCCGTCAACATCATAATATGGGGAATCTTACCACCTTCGCGGAAAAAATCTCACTAGACCCCTACCGGTAGAAGGGAAATAATCCCGAGGCAAATTAGGTGACAGTGTTATCCACACTGAAAAAAATCCCAGCCCCAGCTACTTACGTCTGGGGTCTGGGAAGCAGGTACGCATTCTTGACCAGATAACATCAAGTGAACAAGATTTCAGTCGGCATCACGATAGAAGAAAATGACAAGGATCCTGCCGTTGCTTCCTAGAAATTGCAAGGTGCATGAGTCCACTTCCAGTCGGCGATGAATGCCTACAAGATGATACGAACTCGCTTATCTCCCTCACGTCTCTTGTCGTTGGCGTCGTATTTGGTGCACTCTACCAAGAGAAGGGACTCGAACTGCTCGCAAAAAGCTACGGCCTTTTTCCTTTGCGACTCGTCACGTTCAGCCTCGATGATTCCAGTTCGCTTACCAGCCTGGAAACACTGTAGTGCCATCTCGTTGACCGGAACGCCCTCCTTATTCATGGCGTAAACAATCCTCAACGCAATGTCAGGTCGAAGGGCGCGCCCACAGACATAGAGCAAGCCTTGATAGGCAGCCAGAAGATTCTTTGACGTTGACCTCTGCGGCTTGGACTGTGTGCTACCTTCAGCTGCCAAACACGCTTGTCGAATACCTCCTTTCCATGCATTCAAGGCACCGTCAATGTCGGATCCGCAACATCGAAAGATTGCATTCACAAATCGACCATCTGCAGGAATGTTTGCATTAGTTGCATTCTGGAACAGTGCCAGAGCGAATGCGGAGTCTGGTTTTTCATGCTGTAGTGCACTTGCGACCAAACAATATGTCTGTGTATTTGGTGGTGGCGTGCGAAATGGCGTCTCCAAATACCCGCTCATCATTTTCAACATCAATGTCGCGGCCTTGGGACACGTCGTTCCATCCAGGAATGATGCGACAGCTGGGGTTGTTGCAGAACCTGCGATTGCGAAATCCTGACTGAGTACTAACGCAGCTTCGGACGACGCAATATTTAGCGGTGAGTGACTGTCGAACTCAGCACTAGCAGACAGCGCACCTAGCAGTGCATTCCATGTTTTCGAGTCGTTTATCTCTCCCTGGAAAGTATCAAACAACCAGCATGCCGACGAAGGGTCGTTGACTTCCCCACATGCGGCAAGGATCGAGCGCAAGACTACGGGAGTCACGTCAACGCCCATGCCTACTACAGCATTCCGAACTATGGACATGATCTCCGCGCTGCTCTTGACCATACCCATCAAAATCGTGATTGTGTACTCATCAGGACGAATTCTCGCGTTCAACATGCATTGGTACAGCCTAGCAGATTCTTTTCGCATTTCTTCCTTATCCAGTGTTGATTTTGTCCTTGCAATGCTGTTACGCAAACCATGCAAAACAATATTGAAATGTCTCACGTTGGGAAGTCGGAAATCCGCACGCAATGGTTCGTCAAGCTGCGGAAGTAGTATGTTATTAAAAACAGCTCGCGCCGCACGAACTTCCTCCCCTTTCACCAAGGTATTGAGAAATGATGAAAAGGCTTGTTCCAATAATTTCGGTTGCGATCGTTGTCTGTGAACAAATTCTTGCAGCAGTGTACAGATTCTGTCCGTCCCTTCGGTCCTCGCAATAGGCAACAGAACCAAGTCAATCGTGAATCGATCCGGCTGCAAGAATGGATTCCGCGTCATATGTTCCAAAAGGTTTATGGCTTCTGCGTCAAAATCAGGTCCCTCGTTGCAGATAGCCTTCATAAGTGCATTGTAGGCATAGTGATTCGGCTCAACACCTTCATGGTTCATATCTGTCCACACCTCATTAACCATTGCGCGATTTCCCACGGTAGCGGCAGCATGAAGGACTGTTGCGTACGAGGATTCGTCTGGCTTGATGCGAAACATCTTATATGCCTTCCCGGCTTTGAGCAAGGCACGCGCCTTCTCCAATTGACCAATGTCGTCAATTTTGAGATTCCGGCGGCTAATGGCGTCTTGCTTTGTGACATTGTCACAGAGAGAAGCGAGATACG
The DNA here is from genome assembly GCA_022925895.1 of Fragilaria crotonensis. Classification (NCBI taxonomy): domain Eukaryota; phylum Bacillariophyta; class Fragilariophyceae; order Fragilariales; family Fragilariaceae; genus Fragilaria; species Fragilaria crotonensis. Next base: position 33,110 of record JAKSYS010000071.1, on the reverse strand, counting down.
TATTCAAAGCGATTGGACTAAGGGGCGTTTTAGATGCCTTTCCCAAGCTTGTCAGGACTGCTTCCAATTCAGTGACACGACGGGCTTGTCGCAAGGATTTGCAGAGTGCCGTGTATGCGATATCAGATGGGACATGTCCTTTGTCAAGCAAACTATAGAATATGCCCAGGGATATTGACAGGAGGCCGCATATAGCGGTTGCTTTGATGACTCGTTCCTGACAAAAGACTGACTCTTCTTCGTAAATAGCCATATTTTCCAGTCTGAGTCCGACCTCCTGCACGCGCTTCTGAGTGCGAGCTTCTTCCAAGTCCTTCAACGCCTGTACTAGCTCGGGGTTTGGACGAGGAGATATAGCATTTTCATTTCTCTCAATTGACTGTACCACCCATCGCAACGACGCCCGATTGTTGGCTGCATATTGACGACGCTGTAATTGTTCTTCATCATCTGTTGGGGTGCTCCATATTAACGACGATGTCCGTGTGCAACTGATGCTTTGTGATAGCGGATGCCGTTGTAAGAATGCTGTAGAACGACAAAGCAGCAAGACAAGAACTACTACTTGTAACGCCGAAAGTGGCATGAAAGCTTTGCCAAGAAAACAAAATCCACAATGCAATGAAATGAGAAAATCAAGTTCTTCGACAGATATCAACAAAATCAGCTTCCTGATGTTGTGTCAGACACGCGGAAGCCAAGCAAGCCCACTTCTCGACTCCAACATTCTTCAGATCTGCTCGTGAGCGTGGATTCTACCGGTAGCAACATGTACAAGTATGCATACATGAAACGGTACTACAGTATCACCTTACATTAACACATAACAGTACACAGTACATTTGCGATGTATGCATACTCGTAGTGTCATACGTGAAAGCATTACGAAAATGCTCAATACACGGCGAAGTTGAAAATGAAAATTGATGATCCTTGAATTCCAAGTTCCACAGTGCTACTTTTTAACGAGTTCGACGTGGCCTTTCCTTCAGCCAATTCGACGTCACGCGTTCGTCAAGTGCATCACTCATTTTTCATTTCATTTTTCGTCCCGCTCGCCGTTCAAGTCCACCAGTGCAAGCGGAGTGGTACTGTACTTACCCCACGGCGATACAGCGCCATCAGGCTTCACATTGTTTCACAGTCGTCAAGTTGGACTTGAATCTACCCATCTCAACTTAACTCCTACTGCATTTGACAAGAGATCTGTGCGATCACCAGTTTCGAGTGAAATGGCTTCGAATGGCGCTCCAGCACCGACAGGCAGTTCTGCCGTGCCAATGTTCGCACCCTCCAATCCCGTAAGTGTTCAGGTCCTGTTTGCCATTTCATGATCATGGATGAAACGCCAAGAACATTGTGCGATTACTCGAGCAGTGCTTATGTATGCATACTCCGGATTACTGAGGTTGAACTGGCGGCCTACTTTTTCTGAAGACAAGATTTGGGAATCTTGTTTTCGAAAATTGAATCTTTGCACATGCATGTTTCCCATGATCCTCACATTTCCACCATTCTCACAGACTGCCGCAGAAGCCGCTGAAAATGTAGATCTCGACGAACTTTTCCGCGACTGTTACTTTGGTGATTTCCCCGTTCCTCCCTTTGCGACTGGCCCTGGTGGTGATGAACACAATATGGATGGTTCCAGCAACAAGCGTTCGGCAGACGATGCTGGTATCGACGATGATGGGGACACGAAGCATCTGACGGATCAACAAAAGATTGAACGCCGCGAGCGCAATCGAGAACACGCGAAACGAAGCAGGTTGCGAAAGAAATTTCTGTTGGAGAGTCTTCAGGAACAGATTCATGGATTGCAAGCTGAAATTGAAACTCTCAAAGACATTATTAAAGATGAACTTCCCGAAAAATCGGATGCGATCCTCAAGAAATTGACTGGTGACCGCGAGAAGTTCACTCCCCTGCCCATGCCGAGTGGATTTGGGCCTGTCAAGACTCTCATGGAACCAGACTTTCGACTCATGTCCGCCTTGTCGGGCTCGCAGCAGAATTTCGCCATTTCCGATCCGAGTCTTCCCGATAATCCCATTGTATATGTGTCACAGGGATTTTTGGATCTCACAGGGTACACTTTGGATCAAGTTCTGGGTCGCAACTGTCGATTTTTGCAGGGTCCTGGGACTGATCAGAGCGCGGTCGAAGTTATTCGTCGCGGTATTAAGGAAGGTGTGGACACGTCGGTATGCCTTTTGAATTACAAGGTGGACGGAACGCCATTCTGGAATCAATTTTTTGTAGCGGCTTTGCGGGATGCGGAGAACAATGTTGTGAACTTTGTGGGTGTCCAATGTGAGGTATCCAAAGCTGTGGTGGAGAAGCAGATGTCTGAAGGGAAGACACCTGCAAGCGCATTTGCGAAAGCGAACGTTGCTTAAATCAATTGTGTGCAACGATCGCATCAAGATTTGTCCACGTTTCTCGTTAACATACAACCAGACAGGCTACTGGGATCAGGGAGTATCTGTATACATGCACTGGTGATTTGAACCTAATCTACGGATTACAAGACATTGTTCCATCTCGTCCATTCACATTAATAGGGCATTGTTTGACTTTCTTTAGACCAAGAGATCTGGTTCATGATTCGAGACTTGAGCATACACAAGCGGCGTGTGTTCGTCTACAACACCTGGCGGGTGAAGACTAGAAACCACAGTTTCATTCTCGGCGAGAGCGACATGTGGCGGTGGGACTCCGTGCAGCTCCTCCCGCCTCCTTTCAATTGTGAGCGATGAATCGGGCCGTCGATTCCATCTCATATGCAGCGCGGGATGGGTGGCATTGAAATCCTGAATTGCCTTCTTCAACAGTCGCTTTCGTTTCTTGGCCTGCATCCCATGTCGAACACCCCAAATAGCCAGAGGAACCATGAGAACTCCTGTTTCTAGCAGGACGGTATCAATCTTTTTGGCTCTAGAAGGTTTGAGCGTGTCATTGATTTTAGTCATGGCATCTGTGTATTCGGTGGCAGGCATGAGATTGTACAGTTTCACGTTGTACGGATCTGTTTCGAATTTGAAGTCAACGCCTCCATTTATTACCCTTTGAGGGCAAACGATGCGCTCCCGTACCGATTCTGATGTGGACATGGGTGTAATTGATCTGACGACGAAGGAAACGGTGGAATGATGATATAATATATGATGATGGTATGTGTGTGATTTTGAAACGACTCGCTGAACACACGAAAGAATTTTGATATAACTTTCTACCGTCGACGGGCGACTGTACATATGTCATGCATAAACGTCCATCGTTCTACATACGAACACCGCAGCAGTCCAGTACTCGAGTAATACCGTAGTATTGTTTGATGTGCCGTGTATGTCATAGGTACATTCTACCGGTACTAACATCAGGGACAAGACCCCGAATGAAGGAGCTATCGTACACACGATTAAAGGAAATGGAGCAACGACATGATGTTCATATGCTTGATACAATTTGCTCCCTGAATGACCTAGCAGGACCCTGAGCGGGTCAGATGTCAGATGATGATGATGAAAACAGAATGTCAGCTACAGGTATTCATGCTACCATTTTCAAGATACATTAAGTGTCCTGATCCTTAATCAACAGAATACGCGAAAGCAAGGCTTAGCATGTAGGCTTGAGTTCGCTTTACCATCCCAATGCAACCTTCAATACTGCAGATTTGATTACAGGTATGGATACCAAAACAGTGCAAGCTGAAGCCGTGAGTGCCATGGCGATGGCCGCGAACGGAAAGGCATCCTTTTCATTCGCAAAGGCGGCGGTTCCCAGACCATGGGCAGCCGCTCCAATTCCCAACCCTCGCGCTACTGCATCCTTAATACCGATCGTATCCAAAATACTGGCACCAAAGTTGGCACCGATGAGACCAGTCACCACCACCATACTAACGGCCATACTAATATCAGCCCCCAAGATGGCTGCAATGGCCATTGCCAATGGACTGGTGATATTCCTACTCAACAGGGCCAGACGAAGAGATGGATTACCAATGGCCAGCAGACGCACAGCAAGCGCCGTTCCAAACAGTCCTCCTAGCGAGGAAACTGCAATCGCCGCTGTGACTTCACCAACATTTTCCTTCATGAGCTTTCGACGGTCATACATTTGACACGCCAAAGAGATGACAGCAGGACCCAAAAAACTGAGCAGCAGCTTTCCAGCTCCTCCTGCAGCAGCGTATGAAACCAGCATGGATCGAAATGATACTCCGGCGCCTTTGCCAACAAGCATCATGGACAGCCATGTCAGCAATGCGCATGTGACAAGAGGATGAACTACTTTCGTAAATCTCTTTGGTAGGCGGGCTCCAAACACAAACGAATCCAGAGTTGCGAAGAGCATGAACGCGGTAGCCAAGGGATTGAAAATTGACGAAGATCCGAATCGTTTTGTGAGGATTGTTAGAACACCAAACGCAAAAGAAGCTGCTTTGAGCGAGAGCGCAAGTTTGTCGGGGAATGGCTTCGGTGACGCAATTTGAGGCCCAGCATCAATGGCCGGCACCACGACAGGTGTCTCTGTCGTGGTTCGCTGCAGGCTTCTCACGGCAAGGACGGACCCGGCAGTAGTTAAAAGAGTGAAGAAGAACCCGCCGACAACAACAACTCCAATCTTGAGAAGCTGCATGGCATAGTATGAGATTATCAAACTTCGGTACATAGGTTGAGTCCAGCATGCTGAAACTTACTTCGGTTGCAGACCCAAGGCTATTCGCTAGTGGCAAGGCAACGAGACTAGGGACAAAAAAGACTGGCAACCATTTCGCCAACACTGTAGCTCCCGGTGAGAATTGATTGTACAATTCACCCCCGATCGGTGCGAAAAGGAACGTTGCAAACAGAGCTCCGCACCCACTTAATGACGCTGGAAAAGAGATCGCATATTTGATAAAGAGTAGTCGGAAGATCTCATTTATTCCAAACAGGTTGATGATGGCGACATACGGGCTAGGTTTTGATTCCGAAACAGGCTCTGGAACAGCGGACGGTGATTCTTTCAAGCTTGTTGTGTACCGTCGCGCCATAAAGTTTGCCCCATTACTAGCACGACAAACACCAGTTCTCGGCGTGAATGACATTAGTCCGGCATTATTAGCAGTCCCGACTCCTGGTACAAATGCCGCTGTCAAGGAAACCTGGGCGAAACAGGCGATAGCCAGAAATCGATTTCTCATCTTTGCTGCTCGGATCTTCGGCTTGCGGCCTCAACATGCTTCTCGCCAAACGTCGAGCGTTGGCTGGTGTCAGACTCTCCTAAGTCGTACACAAGTCAAGTAGGAGGCCATCAGGTCACCCATCACGAGGAGATGCTACATGTACCAGCTACTTGTACCAGGTATGGAAGTTGGATCCAATTCCCCAGCATTACGTCACTCAACACCCAACCAGATCCATTTTCTATGATGGCAGTACCAGATACTGGAGGTTCCGGAATATCTTCTTTTCGAGGACGCTTCTGTCGACCGACATGAAAAAATAAGTGAAAACGGATAAACGAGTTTATTGATTTTCCGACGGAATTTCGAACCTGACATATGGACTAAAGTTTTCAGATCAGATATATGAATTCACCTCTCTGGAATACTAGAAATGCTTGTTCGACAAATTCGCCGCGACAAAAAGGAAAGAAGGCTTGGAAAAATGCACAGGCAACGACTTCTGTACATATGACAATCCAATGAATGCATTCTTCACGTTTGATTCTTAAGGAATTTACTTGAGATACTCCGAAGCATGTGAATGGAACCCTTTAATTAGGAATCGTCGAGATACATTTTTTTGTGGCAGTTTCTTAAATTTTCTTAAGTTTTCTCATACTTTCTTAAGAAACGTTAAGAAGATTTGAGTTGCTTAAAAAATCTTAAATATTCTACGTGAATCTGGTAATAAAATCGCTCCTTCTTAAATTTTCTTAAATAATCTCAAACTTTCTCAATCGGACGTGAGAAAATAGAAGTTGCTCATATTTTCTTAAACTTTCTCATACTTTCTCAACCCTTCTTTAAGCAAGATTCCTATGTGTAACTCTTGTTCCAAAACAATTTGTCCGAACGATGGCCTAGGACAATATGAAATGATTATAGTGTAGAACAAGAGATCGTGTGTAGGAATGGTACGATACTGTACAAATAGTTGATAGTCCATCAGATTATATGCTGTCTTTCTCGATTTGTACATACAAAAGTGAGGTGTGTCACGTTTTGACACTAGATTTGATCGTGAATTACACATTTTCGTGGTTTAGACATTTTTTGTATGCTCTTACACATTCTTCCAAAACTGTACGGAGTACGATACTCGGTGTACACGCTTTAGAAGGAATTCCGGAACCTCCTGCTGTTACGTACCAGACTCCGTAGCGGACTGGCAGAACTGATCCATATGATACAGTAACAGGTACGATGTACTGGAGTAATGAGTGCTGGCACTCCAGAATGCAGATACGTTTACGTGTATGTAGGCGATAGATACTACGGTAAGATGAAACGACAGTACCGGGTAAAACAAGTACAGTACTACTATCTGACAACATTGAACTGTGAATGCAGCTGACGCATTATACAGCAAAGCAAAAGTCCGACATGTTATTGCTCTCTCTATATAGTGATTAGTACCCCGTATCTAATTTAAAAAAGGCCCTTCTTAGGCACCAGTAGCGAGGTTGATCAAAGTATCCTTCACCGCTGGAATGGATACTAGTGTCGTGGCGCAGACCGCGGTCAAGATCATGGACATGGCGGCGAAGGGAAATGCATCTGGCTCAGGGCTCATGCTAGCCACGCCAAGCCCCTGTCCAGCACCACCAATTCCTAGTCCACGTGCGACTGGGTCGTGAATTCCCATGGATGACAGGATAGAGCGACCAAATGTGGCAGCGAATATTCCGGTTAAAACCACCACAGACGAGGCGATGGAGATGTTACCACCCAAAATTGATGTGACGGCGATGGCCAATGCAGTAGTGACATTGCGAGAGAGAACAGAAAGGCGAACAAGAGAACCGCTCTTTCCACCCAAGTTGATCGCGCGGACGAAAGCTGCAGTTCCAAAGAGACCGCCACCAGCAGAAATCAGCATGGAAACAAGAACAACAGCAAGGTTTTCTTTCAACAACGTTTTTCGGCTGTACATCGCGATAGCAAAAGCAATGACAGATGGCCCAAGGAGATTCAGCAAGTGATCACCTGCTCCGCAGTCTGACCAATTCAGGGATCCCACCTTGTATTGAGCAAGAACGGCTTTAAACGTACTGTCAGTAGCCAAGGCAGTAAATTGCATCAATCCCCAAGTCAAGAATGTGCAGATAACAAGAGGATGCACAAACTTTGTGAATGAAGACGGTAAGAGTGAAGCCCAAACATAGGCAGCCACTGTAGTAACAAAGTGAAACACGGTTTGCAACGTCGTGGCATATTCATAGCCCTTGCGTGTCGCCAGAATGCTGACAGCACCCGAAAGAATGCTTGCCTTGACAAGCGTGTGCATTGTCGAATCTAGGAAAGGCTTCGAAGGAGGGTGAGGTGGCGCAACCTTTCCCTTTTTCGTAGAATCAACTACCTTTGGCGGGGCAACCGACGTTACTTTTCCAGTAGCTTTGCGCAGCGACAGAACCGAGAATGCAACTGTACTACACGAGAAATAAAATCCAAGGACAACGACCGAGAGAACAAGAATGTGCTGAATCAAAGAGAAAAACCGTGAGTGAGAGTCGGTTTATCGAGCGATACCCTTCGTAGCGCATTGCAACGTACATCTACGGCAGTGCCAATGGATGGGGCGAGAGGAAGCATGGCCAAACCTGGTACAAAAAACACAGGGAGCCACTTCGTCAAAAAGGCAGCTCCGGGGGCCAAAGCCTTGAAGATTCCTTCACCCATTCCAGGCACTATGATTTCAAGGAAGATCATAACGGAGAACAGAATGATGCATCCACCTAGCTGAGGCGGAATTGCAATTTTGTTTGCCCGGAAGGCTTTTCGGACAACAGTGTCCATGACAAGGAAGGCACCGGCACCAGCAACTGCCTTGTCTTGAATCGACATTTCGCCTCCACGAGTGCTAACTGCCTGAAAGGCTTCAATTTCAGGAAGGGAGGGAGCCACCTTGGTGGTAGTGGCTAGAGGTTGCGGACCGAATGTTGACCTCGACCGGACAGGTGCAACCGCCGCGAGCAGCGCTATTGCCACAAGGCAAGATGAGAGCTTAAACATCGGCTTTCTTCTGTCTGTGGAGGCAAATGCCTGGCTAACTAGAGACGATGTGCAACGACTTTTTGCTGTATTGTTGATGCCTTTGTCCTTGACAGGCGTCGATGGGTCGATGGTCGATGACGCCTGGAGCCTGGAGTCGGCGATTGCGAGCGTGCTGGGCAAAAAGCTAACCCGATATCTCACCAATATCACTGACGACTTGTGACGACATCCATCTATTCGCAAGTGTGAGCGCAGATGCATAATATCTTTTGGTTCAGCTACAGCAAGTCGTCGGATAATCCACGTCGACATTCCAAATTCCTTCACATTACGGTACTGGAGTGAAACAGTATAGAACGCAGTGAATAGTACATTTATGACATACCGTCGTACACAAATAAAGATTATGATAGACTCGGAGTACTGTAGTACTCCGTGTACCATATACTGTACGCGCTCTATTCGTCGGTACTGTAGAATCTCACTTCAAGAGCTATCCCATCACTTAATACTATTTTCCCACACTCCGAACCTACCGGTAGTTCATCTTCACGACAGAGAACTTAAAATAGAAACCGTTGTGATTGAGAAAGAGAACTTCTCACGTCTTGTGACGGCGCATCGTACCGCACCTACCAACAGAGAGCTGATACAAGCTCATGAAAGAACGACTTTTAAGAGGACATTCGGGAGTGACAAGTTGCTCCAGGACGGCTCGAGCAGGAATGCACATGACACATGGCCAATGCGCTTCGAGGAACCCTGCCAGAAGTTGGCTCCAGACCAGGAAAGAACTAAAAAGGAAAGGAAAGGCCAGGCCTTGAAGCTCGATACTCGTTGTTTCGCGACGAGGATCCTGTTCGTGGTGTCAGGTCCAGTTGAAGCGACGGCGACGTTGTTTGCACTTCGAGTGGGATTTGGTCTTCGCTAGTCGATGTGGCTCGTCGCCTTGGCGTGCTGCCATCTCCAGAGTATGACGACGGTGACGATGTGCGAGCTCGGCGTTGATAGACCACCTCGCCGCTGAGCATGTAAAGACAAGAGTCATCCTCGTCCGTGTCGTGTTGAAACAAACCACTCGCCGATCGACTCACGCCTTCACTCCGATCCGCCGTTGCTTCGCTCAAAATAGAATTTTCCCGACGAGGAGCACGAGGAGCGAGTGTAATTGGCGTTTCGTGATGAGTGTCTAGTCGTGGGATGAACGGGTGGTCTGACGATTCCTCGCTGCCCATCCGGGGATGGTCGAGAGTCACCAATCCATGCGCCACGGCTGCAAGTTCGTATCGATTCCAAAAGAAAAGCATGGAATGAAGCAAAAATGCGACAGTAGAAGCCAGGGCAGTGTATGAGAATCCATGCGGGCATGAAAAGAGGTAGACATGAAAGACGAGGAAGAGCAGGAAAAGATGCGGGGGAAAAAGCGAAGACCCTCCCTGGATCGCAACGAGACCACTGAAAATACTTCACAAATCCATACCACACTCTGAACCATGAACGCCAGAACCTTGTCACCAGCGTAAAATTCAATAAGAAAGAACATCATCCCAAGCATGATTGGAACAAAGACTAAATTTTCCAAAACGTGCATGAAGATGAGCTTTCCCAAGGAACGATCTTCTCGTACATGGTTTTGCAATTGAATCGTAAACTCCAACATGCGTTGTTGCGTCTCTCTTAGCGTGAACGACGTGAGGGTTGTGGTGATAAAGAACAAAAAGATACTGGTGAGGACCACACCTGCCTTTCCAGCCAAAATTCGACCCGACACAGCAGGAGTTCTCCATAATGAAAGGTGCTTTGTTTGAAAGGATTCAAGCATCACGTGTGTCCGTGGATTGTACAGCAATCCATCCCCGAGTACGGACAGCCAATTGATGATGACTGTGTCTGGACCAACCACACCAAATACAACTCGTTGCAAAAAGGGCTCGCCGAAACAATTTGCATTCGACTTGGAAACGCCCACGAGTTGCGTCGAAACATTGTGCTTCTGCAGCATCTCCATCGGTAGGAGCAGGAAACCTTCTGTCTTTGAAAATGAGTAGTAGATTGTCGTTGAATTTGACTGACACGACCCTGCATTCAGCATTATAGCATAACTTTCTTGGTGTTCGTCCAGCAATTGCACATGGGTGACATCGGCTTTAGGATCAAAATTAGGAATTGATTCTAAGCAATTGTTCGGTATTGATCGTACGCCTTGTCGATAAACAAAGCTAACATGTGAAACAAACAAGATTGAGAATCCGCAGACTCCAGCGAGCAAGACTGTATTCCAGCCATAGCCGAGACTTCGATGACGTTCTTCGAAGGGCTGCACCGCAGAGTTGAGAATGAATATTGTACAAAACCCGTTCCATGGTCGTTGTCTACACGGATAAAGGGGAAATTATCAGATTGGAACAGTTCCTCTACAATGATTGAGAGGCAATAGCGCGATTGCAGGTAGTCACGTGTTACACTTATGAAAGCTCGTTCTTGTGAATGTCGAGACGTGAGCGACGGCTGTCGTTCGGCTGAAAACTTGCCAATCCCTTCTCCGGACAGTGACATGTTGATGAAGTCAAATGTCAACCGAACATAGTAGTACTGGCAAACATCTACTAGTACCGTAACGTGAACTACATTACTACTCTGTACTATTGTTCCACTCTGAATCCGGTAAATGAGGGTTTCTGACGAATGATGCCAGCTTCATTGCCGTATGATGTATGATCCTTGCCCCACACACACGAGGAGCACTCCAGTCCTTATGTGAGCTACGTACGTCGCAACGGAATCAACATTTTTGCGCCCGCCAGCTTTTGCGGCTTTGCGTACGCTGCTGAGTGTCCCCTCCCCCAACCTCCTACAAATAAAGCGTAGCATGTCATAGGTTTGGGTATGAGATATATGCATATGAATACTCATCCTGTAGTAAATCCTACGCCAATAGTGCGTCGATTGGTAGCACCTTCATCAGCTTCACATCGAGAAAACTTAATGTCTATATATTTCGATCTATTTAGAATCTATATCGAAGATATACTTATCGATACATGAACACATTAATGTAGCTTCGTTTCGACGTCATCGATACGAACCCCTCAATGCACTTACAATCTCATCCCATGTGTATCCAATATGACTTACTTGGGATAACTGCTGGGGTCTACGAGGGTGCATTTTGAATGCAGGTCGACGGAGCCGCGCCCAAATCCGAATTTGAAAGCCACGGGAGTTACGTACTTCTCCTACACACATACGTAGAAATGGTACTCAAGGTACGGGTATCGTACACATTTCGAAAACTGATTACACAAATACTCCACAATTGCAATTTGGCACAATGCACCCTCAACTGCAGACAATCTGCATGTAATATCTCTGTAGTTCATTAATTAATTTACTTTCCATTCTGTGTCTGTATTACATGTAGCAATTGCAGTCAGTTGTAGTGACAGTGGGAATGAAACTTGTTGTTTTTGATAGATGTTCAATGCATTTTTTTGACAGGGAACCAGGACAACAACAATAAACAGGAGGCTACCGGTATCAACGTACTGTAGGTTTCACAATCGAGTACTGCGCTACTGGACTACTCCGAGAACCTGATACTGGCATAGAATCTACGGTGTATTCCGCATTTCTATATTCGTACGTATAGTGCTGTACTGCAGTACTCGCTTTTAAATCATTGAACGCGGTGTTGTACAACAGTACCGGTAGTACCATAAGCTGACAGATGATATCGACTCGTAGACTTTGAGTAATAAGCGGTTGTAGGTTTGTCTTTAAAATACTTGAGGGGTCGATTTGGATTTTACCAGAACCCAGATTATAAACGGTGTACGTAGTATGCATAATGCATACCGGCAACGTACACAAGTATGTTACACATGCGCCATGAATGTGAAACAAAAATTCGGCAACCGGGCCAGCGCCGATCTTGCGAACAGCCGAGTAATTGAGCAGTCTGATTGGTGAAAATCGAAGATGGGATGACGTCCAAGGGGCTGAAGGACAAATGAAGATAAATGTAATCAAAAGTGGTTACTTTTATCTTCGATATAGATTCTAAATAGATCGAAATATATAGACATTAAGCTTTCTCCTTCACATCACTTGCCCGTTCGGCAGCATTCAAATAGGTGGTTGTCGTTCCCTTGTTATTCCGCATCGCATGTTCTAAGATGCCACAGCTACCTGACGATGACTATGACATGGACTACCCAGACGATGACGATGAACAGGAGGACGACGAGCCTGAGTTCGAACGCATCGGAGATCACGTGGATTTAGACAAGCTTGAGAGACGTCTGCGAGATGAAGTCGATGACAATTTCTTTGACGATCCTCGCAAGTTCCATACTCTCCAACGAGTCATTGATGTCTTGGGTGCGCAAATGGATGGTAATCCCATCACTGGCGTCACCAATCGTGACGTCTTACGGAACAACAACCCTGCTTACCGTGCGTTGAAGAAGCAGCAGGCAGTCGTCGAAGAGGCCATCGAACACATGTCAGTTCGCCACTGTGCCGATTTAAATTCAAGTGTTGTTCAGGTAGGTAAGGTGGCTCGCCAATTCAGCGACGCTGTCAACATGGTGCGACACCTCCGCCGTCAGGTGCGTGATATCAAGGAGACGTTGGGAAGTTCGAACCCAGTTGGTGTCGGAGAAGCAACCGCTGCTCAGGCGGCTGCGATGTCCTTACGAGAGCTGTGGCTGAAGAAACTCGAGTGCGAAGCCGTTTTGTCCTTGCTTGAAAAAATGGATATCATTCGAGCCGCACCAGGAACTTTTGATCATCTCATCGACCCTCCGGGTCCTTGCCGCATTGGTGCTGCTGTTGTCACTCTCAGCAAGGCGCTGGACATTGCCTTTTCGCCAAACGTGGCGAGTGTCAGTGCTTTGCAAAATATCACCAAGCAAATCACAGATCGCAAGCAACGCGCAGATCAAATCATTTGGGACACTTTATTTGATGTTGTTTATCTTCGCACTGGAAATGCCATCTCGATTGCTATCGACGACGGGAAGAAAACTGAGAAGAGTGCGGTCACCTCATCGGCTGCTAGTGTGGCATCAGATCAGCGCAACAATGGGATGAAGAATCCATTCATCGCCAAGCAGCGATTGACCCTGGCTCACGCTGACAAGGACGTCGACGACGATGATGACAGTGTGACATCGTGGTTCTCTCAAGAATCAGTTGCTCGTGAAAAGCCTGGGGCTCAGTACTCCCACATTCCCAAAATGGTGATCCCTGGATCCCTTCTTGAAGCCGAGCTGGATTTAGAGGCCGATGAGCAGCGATGTCTTGAGGAATCAATGATGAACGGCGAGGTACTACAAGAAGCTAGCGTTTGGGACGAAGATGATCCTCAAGGCCGTAACCTTCCTCGGTACACGGATCATGTTCTACCCCTTCGTATCTTGGTGGAGTGCCTTGCCAAATTGGGACGATTGGATGATGTCGAACGTACCCTCAACGAGAGTCTCGCTCAGGAGATTCGTAAGTTGGCGCAAAAGGAGCAGGCTAGAACGTTTGCGAGGTTGGATAAGGTTAACCCTTCGCGCCTCCGCCGTCGTGATTTGAAGGACTTTCGTCGCCATCTGACCGGACTGTTGTCTTCCTTTGGATGTGTCATGATCCGTCTATCGCACTTGACTCAGATTCTTCGACATCGGATTGTAAGTGGATTGTACGGATGTATTAAACCAAGGGTTACAAATTTAACATTCTTTCATCTCGGCACAGGCGAATGAGAAAAATCTGCATTCCTATAAGGATAAGTCAACGGCGATGCGATCGGTTTTGGTCGCTGCCTACGATGCAATGCAGAAGGAGCTCAAGGATTTCTTGATTGCCTGCATCAAGGAAGAGGACGACTTCGATGATCACGACCGGCATGGATATCAGAATCGCCGTTCCAAGAACGCAAATGAGCCAAACGATAGCCATGGATTGTTTTCCCTCGGTATCACCGAGAGCCACAAGAAAGACAATCTTTCTCTTCAACCAGAGTCGCGTGCCAATCAGATGCAACAGAACGCGTCTAAGTTTGTCGCCAATGTGCTCATGCCCAAGACCAACACAACGCCCGAGTCGCGTCATGCGTTGGAATTCCGTCGCTCTGTGGCTGTTTGGACTGCCGAGATTGACGCTCTTCAGAATGAGCTATCTCGAGCTACAGGTGAAGATGCTAATGTGTCATCGCACAAAAGCTACGAAGAAGAGAAAGCTATCCACTTCTTGGATGATGTTATCAAGAAGCAGCTCATACCTGTCCTGCAACATGAAGCCATTAGTGGAACGACCAAGGCACTGGAGCACGAAGATGCTTTCCTGCCGGTCATTGATAGGACGCTGTATGGGCGTCCCAACTCGAACGAGCCTCAAGACGTGGATATGTGTATAGCCTGTCAGGCTTTGTACAATTCAACTGGGCCTTTGTTCATGGCATTGCATCGTTTACCCAAGGATGAGAAGATGTACCTTCACTTGGTTGGAGTCTTGGAACACACTATCCTTACTTTTATTTCCCGTGTCAATCCTCGTGTTGCGCAGCTCTGCAAGGACAAGATGGCGCTGCATCTCTTGTTGGAAACCTCAAAAGAAGGCAAAGATAAGACCTTTTCATCCATTGTTGAGCGGCGGAAGGCGTTTCAGCAGCTAATAAATGCTTATGCCGATGGCGATCTCCTCGAAGCGGGGCAGTTGGGCGATGCTGATCTCAGGGACAATGGAGCGATTACCTCGACCACATCCGCGTTGGATAACAAGTCGCGAAATGCCAACAGTGACAAGAACAAGCATCACAACACTGATCTCCTGGGTGGTGTCGAGAAGGAAGAGCAAGTGTTGGCACTCGAATTAGTCCATCTGAAGTCTATTCTTGAGTTCACAAGAGACAGTCAAAGTCATCCAATTGTATGCTGTGCTGACGAGGAGCTGCTTAATGCGTGCAGTCTTGCCCATAGTTTGTTGAAACTCTCCAGCTTGCTGGAGGCTCGACTGAAAGTTCGAATGCACAGCAGTGGGACCTACGAGAAGGCGCTGACCTCTACACGAGCATTGAGGGAGGCCATCAAGACTATCAAGGCGCACGGACTGAAGGTTGCGAAGTTCTGTCGCATCGACATGATGATGCAGTGGTAAGTGGTTTCTCGTGGTAACACCTGTTTTCCTATTCAGACATCTGACCACATAATGACATTCCCGTAGCGTCACTCGTTTGCAAAAGATCTGCAAAAGTTCTACTATTGTCGCTAAGGATGCCGTTCGGATCCCATCATGCGTGAACGACCTTGGCGAGTATTTGACTGGCGCAAGCGATAACTTGAGAGAAGCAGGCGGAAACGCAGTCACTGCCTACATTTTTTCCTCACTAGAGCAGTACATCCCTCTGTTTTTGATGCAAACAGTTCGAATCATTGCAAGGGGTGAAGGAATTGTATCCAAGTCGCCCCTTACATTGAATGGAGTTGAGGCTTTGGACCGAAGTGGCTCTGTTTTGTACCGTGATCTGAAGGGAGCAACGAAATTCGATAACTCGTTCTGGGAAGATGAATTGGCGGCGATATCCTTCGAGCGCTCTGCCAGTTTTATGGCCATGATGGAGGTTGAGATGGAGGAGTTAGAAGCTTATTACCGTGGAAACCATCAAGAGTTTTCTGATGCCGACTTCGCGTTAATGTTTGCAATGAATGGCCCAAGAAGGAAAGGCGATATTGGTCGTTTCAACCTTCTTAAGAAGAAAATGCGAATGCAGTAATTGAGAGTGGTACGTTAGTAGGGTCTCGAAATGAGATCGGCGAATCAGAAGACGATCCATCACCTGGTTTGCCCTCAGACCCAACGTCGTGAAAGTACCCATGCGTTAACCATTTTTTTGTTTCATCATCACAGTCGACAGCGCGTGCTTTCTTGGTTTACCCGTGCGCAGACGACGGACTTGGTAAGTACCAAGCGATCTGCTGTTGCGTTTTGCTTGAGACTGATGATTAAACAAGAAACAACGGATCGATAGGACTGAATCAATTGATGAGCTTTCCTCACTATTCTGACTCAACAACTGATCTTCGATGTGTTTTGCCGATGAGACATCTAATTGCTCTAACCACGCTATATCCTCGTCAGTCACGCTCGCCGGTATCGCGTGTTCGGAAAGCTGTGGCACCCATAATGTTGCTATCACACATCCATGCTTTTGCTCGCCATCTTGGTGACTTCCATTGATCGTTGTTTCTTCGACATGCAGCCAGGTCGATAAGGAGTGATATTTCCATGATGCACACATAGAAGAAGCCAAGATTACTCATTACAATAAACCAAATCACTCCTCGTCATCAGCGATATGCTTCGTCTGTGAGTAAGATGTAATCTGCATCGTCAGTACAAGTACCGTAGCAACCTTGTTCTACCTAAGGTTAGTACCTACCACAATACCGTAATTCTCGGAGATTCTTGTACCCCTCACATTCCAGTACCCACTACTCCCAAAATTATGTACATTTTCGAACCACTCGACTCAAAAATGAATGCCGATTTTTATCCTTTGCCAGAAAAATCCTGGCATTTCATTGAAACGTCATCATTTGAATTCCTCTGAAAGCTTATGCATGTATATTCTAATCAGAAGACAAGTTTAAATATTCACTTTCCGTCTTTTCATTCAGTTATTTTTCACGGATTCCATATCCATCTGACATTTTTGATGAACATTTGGTGGGATTCCGGCACCCCTCGATGTACATTTGGTGGGTACAAATCTCCGAGAAATACGGTACATACAAGTAGTAGGAGGTGTGAAGAGCGAAACATGCTTTTGCCACGACTCCGAACTCAAGCGATAGCTGGCGTATGAATGTAATCGTGGACTACAGTACCCAGTACATATTCGGCCAAGTACACTGTACTTGTACTCCAGTTTGATTCATATTTGAAATCAATGAGTCATTTCACAATCATATAACTTTTTTGTTTGGCTTGCATGTCATATGCTACTAGTAGTCGTATATGTGATGCATGTCGATAAACGTGGAACATGGACTGTACCTATGCATAGGGTACCAGGTTCAAGAGCCACCCGTCGTATGGCATACATAGCACATATGTATGCAGTACTTATATTGGAGTGATAAGTAATAATAACGTCGCATTATTTATCCCGGCATCCCGTTGCTTTGGCCCGGCGGAGATATCGAGACGTGGATCCTAGTTCTTGGATCGAATGTCTTGAAGGATATAATTCGTGGTAGGTCGGGTCCTCGATAACGGATCAAGTGAAGAAACCATGACTCCCCAACCCTCTTTCCAAATCATTCAGGAAATTAAGCATCACACAAATAATCGACTACCGGTAGCTTCACTATGAGGATCAAAACTGTTGGAAGGATTCTGTTTACTGCACTTGTCGGGGCTCGTGCAATTCATGCATCAAACGGCACGAAAGTGACCGACAACCATTCTCGTATTGTAGGAGGGGTTGACGCGGAGATAGGACGATACCCATTCTTCGTTGAATGGGAAGGATGTGGTGCTTCGTTGATCCATAAAGGTAAATTGCTCTTCGTGCAAATCGCGATGCTAACTGCAATCGATACCCATGCTAATTCTGTCTTAATGTCGTGTCATCTCAGATATCATTCTGTCGGCTGCCCACTGCGCTGGAATCGAGTCGGTCACAGTTTATGTCGGCTCGTCCCGAACGTTCGGAATCGGGGAGGCGGAAGGACGTGGCGTGAAAAGAGCCATCAAGCAGCGACAGATTCACCCATCGTACCAAGCCGACACTGTCGACCACGACTTCCTTGTCATGCAATTGGACTCGCCAGTTGATATGCAGCCAGCTTTGTTGAATGAGGATGGCAGTGTCCTGTTAATGGCGAAGAACTGACGGTAATTGGCTATGGAACAACTTCTGAAGGAGGCAGCTTTCAACCTTCGACGCTGCAGGAGGTCGTCATAAACTACATCCCGACCGAAACGTGCAATGTCAACTATAGCGGGAAAATCAATGGAGCCACCATGCTTTGTGCAGGTGTTGGTGGAGGAAAGGACAGCTGCCAAGGTGACTCTGGCGGCCCCTTTTATTCGAAACGGTGATGCCTTCACTCAGGTAGGAATTGTGAGTTGGGGCAACGGATGTGCACAGCCAGGGTTTCCAGGCGTTTACAGTCGTGTGTCAGGGGAAATCGATTGGATCAAAGACCAGATTTGCAATCTTTCCAGCGAACCGCCTGACTACTGTGGCGAAACCGCTGGCGGCACAGACAGCGGAGATGGAGAAGTCTCTGTTCGGCTTGACATCACATACGACGCCTACCCGAACGAAATTGGCTGGTCAATCAAGCTTGGCGAGGAAATCGTTATGGACAAGCCGGTCGGTTCGCTCGATACTCCTGGCCTTGTGCAGGAGCGAATCAAGTTGAGGCCTGGAAACTACGACTTTCAAATTCGTGATACCTTTGGAGACGGTATTTGTTGCCGATTTCAAGATGGCAACTATAAAATCTACGCGGAGATGTCAGACGGCGAGTTGTTGTTGGCGTCAAGCGATGGGCAATTTGGTAGCGGCGAGACCAAGACATTCAGTGTCCCCACCCCCGGCGCCACTGGAACCACGCCTCCGGCTGCAACCCCACCCACACAGTCGACGCCTCCCACTGTACCCTCGGGGGAACCTGTCCCTCCTCCAACTCCCGGCCCGGTGGCAACGCCTGTGTCACTTCCACCAGAAGCAGCGACGCCTGTGTCATTTCCACCAGCAGCGACGCCTGTGTCACTTCCACCAGCAGCAACACCAGTGTCATTTCCACCAGCAGCAACGCCTGTGTCATTTCCACCAGCAGCAACACCTGTGTCATTTCCACCAGCAGCAACGCCTGTGTCATTTCCACCAGCTGCTAGTCCATTCGGCTTCACAGCTGAACCATTTCCAATTGCGACAACACCTGACCCAGCTGCTATCCAAACGACAGCATCGCCCAAACCATTCTCCTTCCCCACATCACCAGTCGCTGCACCATTTCTGATTCCCGAACCTGGTCCAGTCTCGGCACCCACTGCAATTTCTGCACCGTTTTTCTTTCGCAGCACCCCATCGCCCGTATTCATCACAGCCCCAAACACTGGCCCAATCGAGTCTCCCACCTCACCAACTCCATATCCCACCCGCCCAATGCCTACGACTTCTGCCCCAGTTGATGCTGGCTCCCCTGTAACTCGCAGTGATTGTGCGGACACCAAGGACACATTCCTCGTTGACGACGAGATGGGACAGAAGGATTGTGTCTGGTTGAGCGAGAACTCACAGTTGTTTGGGTATTTGTGCCGATTCCTCGATGTTGCTGTTGCATGCAAGCAAACCTGCGAAGCGTGTCAATTCTTTGATCCTGATTGGACTTAGATTGATTTAGATTGCGCAGTTAATGATTCGCAACAAGTATTAGCTTGAAACTTTCCGTTTCTTATTACTGAGCGGTTGTGATAGTGTCGAAAGAGTCTGGCTGGAAAGGACTCGTAACCATGAATGGTCCGCGCCAAGAGCAATTGCGAGAGCAGAGATGGCCCTTTCTTGCACATCCCTCCTCAGATCTCCGTCCAAAACGTCAGAGTACGCTAGGTCTTGAGTAGCTAAAGCCACAGGGTCGAACAAATGTCCGATCAGTTTCGCTTGTGCAAAGAAATTGCAATGATAAACGATTGCCTCCTCTTTCTGTCCAATAATGTGTAGGCCATGGCCAACAAACGCTCCGACTCTATGCTGACTTCGTGTGATTGGGGTATCGCCTGATTTCGAATGCCGCGTTTAGTCATCTCGACAAGGGAGATAATCTGCGCGATCTCCTCATCATCGACGTTGCTGTCCTGCATTTTTAGCATTCTCTCATTACAACTGAACTGTATCTCTCGGATTGAATCGACATCCGTGTTAGGCTGTAGCAGTATTTCTTGACTCTTGCAAGCATCGCAACTGCAAACGAAGCCATAGCCTTGAAGTAGGCGATGTTGTCTCTCTTGAAATCCTAAGCCAGAGGTTGGCACATAGCTGATCGTAATTTGGTCGCCAGCTTTAATATCCGCAAGAAGATGAAGCCTTGCCGAAACGTTTGGGGTATGTACCTCCGATTTTCCTTCTGTCATCAGATCACATGATAGGAACGAGTTTGGGATACAAGAGTGGTTGTAGAAGCTGTGTTCGGGGAACAATCCACGGCCAATCGCTTGACTCCCAAGTGGTAATGATACGTCTGTTATCGCATGGCTGCATCCAATCACGCGAGCCAACGCCAACTTGTAGACATCATTTCCGACCCATGACATGATTTCTGATCCATGTTGATGAAGTTTTGAGCAAATGGCGATGATATCAGGATCTATTTCGTGTGGTAAGGTAACGCAATGAAGTCGTTTGGCTAGTTCCCAATCCAAGTGTTCACGTTGGCAAAGGAGACGCACAGTCAAAAGGTGGCTGGAGTCAATGTTGGGTTCTCCAGTGTCGTCGTGTTCTGGAAAATTGGTGCCCAGTGCCTGCAGTGCAGTACATTCATTCTCATGTTTGTTATCCGAGGAGCACTGAGGACAACTTCCAACAACTCGGCATTTGTCACACAACCGGGGATTTGGATATTGTTTAGCGCAAAAGCCACAATGGCTCCGTCTATAGGTTGGATCAAGCGCAATGCTGGCGGCGACACATTCCATCACTTTCGTGCCCTTCTTGAGATCCTTGGTGGCGGCAACATAGACGCCGGCCTCAGGACATTGCAATGCCGTGATCGAAAACCCATGCGACAGAGCCTTTGCGATAAAACCAACCTTTTCAGCTAAGGGATTTCCTTTTTCCATTTTTTCTGTCATGGTGAATGCAACAGTCCTGCTTGTAAGAGTAATTGCAAGCTAACATCGTGAACCACACTTCGTCCTTCGTTGTTTGTGTGGACGTCGATTTGCTTTGTCAACGCAACCCACTGCACACTATCAGTATACTAGTAAGGAGTACGATTTTCGAGTGCAATTACGTATCAGTACAATACTCCAGTAGAGATCAATCTGGATACTACTAGACTAGCGGTGCAGTATCAGTGTCATAGAAAGACAGACAATATTGTGTAATCTTATCGACGCAATGGGGCGACGACGGAACTATGGGAACACGCAGGAAGACGTCCCTTCGACGGAAGACACGCAGCCTCTTTCCTGGAAGCAGGCTAGAATGAGACTGCGTACCGTCTTGGAAGACTATATTGAGAATCCTCCCCCGAAGGAACGACCTGAAACGACAACGTCTCGGTTTGAATTATGGTTCAAATACGACATGGACGTCTACGCTGGATCCTTCCTGGCATCCTTGGCCTTTCTAGTCTTGTCTTCTCTGTCGCTTTCGCATAAGGGTGGCGATTTTTTTAATGCGTCTGCTCCTTCGTCGATCTATCGATATCAAGTGGCAGCTTCGGTTATCACGATGGGTGGATGCTTCTTCTCGGCAATTTTAATGGCCAGGAGGAGGAATGCCTCCGCCAAAGACTCGGATCAATCGAAGCGAAGGGCAATCATCAAATACTTGGCTGCTGAAGACAATAGTGAGGATCGCAGCGGCCGTGCTGGTCGTCAGCCAGGAACGGACCCATCGGATGAACTAATCAGCAGTGCATCTATTCACATTGCTGGGACTTCGCTAAATGACATTTATCCTGTGTATCGAATGTCATCAGGTGGATCTGGACAATGGGTTAACATATCGGCTCTGTTACTTGTCAAGGGAGATTATGTGGCACTTCAGATCGGGGATATTGCGCCAGCGAATTGCGTATCCCTACGAACTCAACGACGGCTCAACGAATCAGAACGAATAGTTGAGTTTGCCGACAACGACTTCCCTTCGGCACACATTCCTTCCGGAAGAGTGACAATCCCTATGAACTCGCAGGCTCTCTTGCCGCTGTGTAACTTGATGCAAATTTTCGTGGTGGAGAAAGCACCTATAGAGAGATTCCTTCGGCGTCCGCCTTCACATCATCGATCGCCACAAGCGCACCGTCAGTTGCATGATATTCGAAAGGTCAATTATTTCTTTTCTATTGCGGTGTTCGTTCTCAGTATCGCTTGCATATCGGTTCGACCGGGAATTTGGTCATCCGACCTTTCCGTCATTCTACATGCTCCATTGCTGGCGGCCATGGGCTGCCTTCCCATTATCTCGCCCGTCTTTCTCATGCTTCTAGAAGTACTGGGTACGGCTCGAATATTGGCCACCGTACATCCATTTGCAACTGGAAAGCCGGAAGCTAAGGGAGGTTTTCGCCTGTTACTGCGGTACATCGTTGCTACAGTCGCGTCGCGACTATCATTACACAAACTTGCAAGATTCGTGCATGACGCATTTGATACATCGCGTGACGAGGACCTTCGCACGCACCTGATTCCTATTCCTTCCGCTTCCATGTGTCTATTGGAGAAGCTTGGTGTTGCAACAGCATTCTGTCTCGTTGATGACGAGTTGGCCTGCGAAGCAACCTGTACACCCCAGCAACTCCTGATCCCTTCTGCCAATGGTCTGAAGTTGCTGGATTTATGTCCTACCTATGACCACGAAGGCGACGAAGGTAACAGTGATAGTGACAGTGACAATCATCCTTCGGTGCGCAGACGAGTACCTGGACGGTCGTACGGTTCGTCCTCTGAATCGTCCGATTCGGACGCCGACGGAATGCAACCAGGCAGTACCATCGCGGCACCGATTCGAAAGCTAAATGCACTGCGAAAACGAGTACGACGTCGCAAACATGCCATACCTGCTGATGGCATCGGCGCGACTCCAAGCGTCGATAAGAAGATTGACGAATACCACGATGAAGTTCAATTTGAAGACCCGCTGTGGTGGCAGCATCTCCCTTCGCTGAAGTGCATTGGCCTCGCTTGCCTCCTAGTCGATCAAGATGGAGCACCGCTCCCGGCTTCAAGGTCCGCCGAACCAAGTGCGATCGAGGAAAAGCTTGTCCGGCATATATCGATTGAGCGGCATAGGAAACAACTTCAATCTCTTGCTACTTGCATTGGATTTGAAACTGAGCCAAATGCATTTGGTCTGAAAGGGGATGTGACGCCGTTTGATGAAGTTGCTCGATTTCATGTGATTGCGTCACGCATATTTCGAGAGCGTCTCACGACGGACACCCACGCCCTCGGATTGGACGATGCACGGAATTGGGGAAAGCTTCGGACCGATTCCACCTCAGTGATTGTGCAGGATGCACGATCGAAAGCATACCAGCTAACTGTTGGCGACCCGCGAGTTGTGACGGCGATGTGTCATGAAGCATGGCAAGGTGAAAATTTGACCATCCTGCCCCTTTCGCACGCGGACCGTCAAAGCATCCTGGATATTAGCAACGACTGGAATCTCGCCGATCTCGATGTTGCGGCCTTCAGTTATGCACCGCTCCCACAAACTCTAGCTGCATCATTGGTTCGTGAGCACAGGATTTCGAAAGTGAAGTATCTTTTGGATAACCCTTCAAAGGATGCATCGAGGGATATTGTATCAGAGGAGTGGTCGATGATTGGTAGCCAGATTTTTCTTGGCGTTCTTGGATCTTCAATCATTCCACGGAAGGAAATTGAAAAACTACTCGCGACTTTTGGAGAGGCAGGGCTTCGTTTTGTTTATTTTAGCCCACGTAATATGAGGCGAACAAAGGAGGTCGCCAGTCAAATGGGGATTGACGTTGCTTGGAACTGTGCTATTTCGCTGAGGCCGTTGGATGCTGGAGAAAGCGATCAATATCGAATGGTTTCGCCTTACGCAGATTGGAGCATCAACGCCAAGTTACCTCATGGCATAGAGGATGTCAGGAAACACCTGAAGGAAGTCGACAACGTGCCATTGCTTGTCAGTCTCTTCACTGATGTAACCAAGGAAAACACGATGGAGATGGTGGAGACGTTTCAAGAGTACAATGACACTGTCATTGCAATGGGACTTTCGCATTTGGCTCGAAACGCAGGAATCTTTGACACGGCCGACCTTTCCGTCGGTGTGGATGTATTGATTGATTATGCCGACGAGGACAAGAATGCCAACATCAGCCATGGGGGTGAAGCCTTTCAGCACGATGTTGAATTGGTTACATCGATTTCCACTAGCTCATGCGTATTCCGCCTGCAAGGCATTTCCTCCACTGCATTCATGCCAGAGATTATCGCAAGCGGTCGCGCGGCGTTTGAAACTGCTGGTTCGGCCATATCTTTTGTCACGACAGCATGTGCGGCTTACTCGCTCTACATTTTGTTTGCCATGTGCAGCGCTGCAACAGTGATCCCATATATTCCGGCCATGGGATCTGTAGTCTTCCTTTTGTTCATGCTTCCTCTCACAGGACTCTCGATGGCCATGGGGAAAAAGGACTCGGAGTCCATGAGAGAAGTTCCTGAGAAGAATGACGAGTCTCTCATTTTTGGCAAAAACGAACGATTTCGAGTTTACAAAATTGGATTATTCAAGAGTTTGCTTCCCGCTATCGCTCCACAGCTGTTGTGGTTGATCGCCTTCGGGGAGCTTATGATTGCCTTTGAGCCGGAATTTGTCCGCGATCATTGCGATGATGCGGAGACATGGGTATCGCTCATCCGATGCCCTGACCTTACGGAATATTCGGCTGGACCGGCACAGACATCTGCCGCGGCGCTAGCTTTCGCCGACTTGATGCTTTGCATCCTCCTATCGTCGGGTTCGTTTCTTCACCGGACCAAGACAGTCCTGCAGCTGGCACCTACTCAAAGGAATGAAGTCTGGATCGTGGGAATGATAATCAACGTTGCAATCGTCGTTGTTTACCTAACGTTGTCTCTTGAGCCTGGCAGCATGGAAGCGCTTCCTTGGTATTTCTTCGTTCTGGCTATCATATTACCTTTTCTTAGCCTGCTTGTTGACGAATCACTGAAGATCAACAACAGGAAGAACATTAAGCGGGCGGTAATGATGCGCCGGCTGGTGAGTTTGACTTTTCATTTCATGTCATGCACATGTATCTTCTGCTCACTATCTCCAACTTCAGCAATTCGAAACCCGACTTGGCATGTGGTCTCCGAAGTAAGGGTATGGGTTATGCGACGTATCTCTGAGTTGACAGATCGCCACGGTGTTGCCATCGCTTGTGTCCTCTGCTCTCGAGTTCGCGATTCGTTTCCGTTCACTATTGCCAGACATTTACTTCTCTCGCCGTTTCCTCTGACTCCATTGTTTACTTCCTTTGAGCTCTATTGATCCGTCCCCTTGTTGTTTGATGGGACAATTGGGGAAGATTCGTTCCAACACCTTCCCGTCACCTTGAGATTACTACATTCTCAGCGTTTGACACGAAACTGACGTAAGCGGGAAAACGAACATGAGGTTGCATCTCAACGATCAATCGAGCTTCATTTCCCAGGAGGTTGCATTGCTGATGCGACGAAGACAGGCGTACTTCGTCCGGTTTGCTGCGTGCGATTGAGAGGCTTTTCGGAGGCGGAGACATTCCCAATGGTAGGCATTGGATTTCTCTGCTTTAGATTCAACACTCCCATCATTACCAGATAGGGCTGCATTTCCGAAACACCTATGTACTTGACCACCACACGCATATTCGGCTTACTTTCGTCTCCACACAACTGGTGGAGTGAGACGTGAGATTAAACCTAAACCGACGGAGAGAGCACAACAACTACAGCGTTCTCGTTGTTTCAAGTCTGATAGTCATATTATGGCATACATACACTCAATTCCAGCGCAGGCTGTCGGAGTGGTCCCTTCGAGCAACATGTAATCAAGTTCTTTGACTATTCGCCTACTACCATTTATCATACTCGGAGTACAATGCATACACTGTGTATGCATAGCCCCAAGACGCCATCAGTTTCGAGTTTCGATCAGGAAACCCGGCCCAGGCTAGCTATGTCAAGTTGTGACAGACTTTTAGTACCGCTCCTACGTATTTTTACTATCTACATTATTCAGTGCGACACTTCACATTAGGCTAGTAAACAGTATACGTTATATCGTTACTGTCGTACGGGAATCATATCCCACTCGGAAATTGTAACGATCGTTTTCATGTCGTTCGTTGCATAAACGACCATTTTCTCGCCCAACGCTCGGCCTCGTACGACCTCTTCAGACGTACACCTTTTCAGACGTGCACTCTTCAGACGTGCACCGTTTCATTTGTGTTCCTGAGTGTTCCTCAGAAACACTCATCAAACGAAGTTGATCACTCACTTGTGATCAACGATTTTCACAAATTTGTCAACCTGTAAATTTATTTAGTCCGGCCACCGATTTTAACAATGTACAATTTTCTAGCAGCGTAACTGACCATGACGACTTTACCCGCCGCCGTCATCATTTCAGTCCCCTGTAGCGATAGCCAGTGTACTAGTACCCACTTGGCTACCGACGTCACCGTAGGACTCCACCCACGTCCACATACTGTAGTGTCACCTACGCGCAACGTAGCACCATCTACTTGCATCGTACCTACAGATACTAGCACAGTTGCTTCGCCTACTAGCACTGTGTCTACGTCTACATGTACTGTAGTTACGCCTAGTCATACCGTAGCTCAGTATACCCGTCCAGTAGACTCACGCGTATACCGTCGCGTTTGCTACTAGCACTCCCGCTTCCTCTGCCGCTAGCGTAGCATCCAGTAGTCCTGAAACCGTAGCACCGGCCAACGTTCGTACTGTAGCGACCGATACCGTCACCGTGACGTCACCACCTGCCTGCGACCCCGGTCTGACGTGCGCCCGATTTAACCATGGTCTGGCCTCCACTCCGCGCTCGCACGCAGAATCTATCATGGTTCACTCGCCTAGAATCAACCGACTTAGGCAGGCCCTCTGCCCTTTTAACTCTGATACCTTCAAGTTAGTTAGGCTCAGGAATTCAGTTATGCTTCCATCTAAACTGTCAGATCTGAAGCAACTGAAAATAACAGAATTTTTCAACAGAGCTCCCCAGATTCAAAGTGCACACAAATATTTAAGAACTTAGTTAACAGCAGCCCCAGCCCTTTCAGCAGCATTTCAGCCCCACCCACCATGCCCACCATTCGCTTCAACCTTACGAAAGCCGACAAGAAGTCGAAGAAGAAGGACTCGTCCCTTTCTTGCCTCCGAAACGGAGCCTCCAGTCGTCATCAGCGCAGATGTCAACATTCCTGCCGCTACGCCCACCCATCCCACCCTCTATCTAACTCGCTCTAAGAGAGCCAAACTGGGCAATCAACAAACTACAATGAAAAGAAGAAGCTTCCCACTATGCTGCAATTACCTACGAATCCGACACCGATGAAGCGGCCGTCATCGCCGAGGCCATCGAACGCGCCACTCCGAGCGCAACAACAAGTCTTCCCGCGCCACCAACTACAACCAAAGACTCATCCATACATCCAGGGCATCCTTACAACTCCTATTGGGCGCAACAAAACATTCAGGGCCACCGAAACCGACGACGACGACAACGATGAAGCGGCTAGCAACGCCGAGGCCATCGATAGCGCGACTGCAGAGCGCTCAAACACTCATAAAGTAATGAGAATCAAGCAGGAGTACATTCCAGACATCCAGGGCACTCACCATCCTTCCCCTATTCGCAGTTACCAACCCCAGACAGACTTATTCGACGAAAGCGACGTCGACGACGACGACCAAGATGACGACTACAGCGTTCGCAGTGACGACGACCGCAAGATTCCTGCTCCCACCCGCCCAAAATCCACCAGGAAGCGACAATTCGATGACTCAGACGTCCCCGCCTCCTCCCCTGATGCTTCCCCTGCAAAAGGATGCGTTTTCAGACGCAAAACAACCAGAGATTCGTAAAACCCGCCAATATGTTCGTGAATGTGGAAGTCAACAAATCAATTTCGTTGGGCGTTCGGACCTCACACGACAAAAAGTAAAGTCAGAAACCTCCGGCGCTCCAAGACCTGCAAAAGAGCTCCCACTTACGAAAATCGGAGCGACCAATCCGAGATATCGCCGCTCAAAACGACCCCATGGCGAACCCCCATTTCAATTTCCGACCACGACCATGATCGTGGTGATTCGCACCATCAGCTCCCAAGAGTCCTGGACTTGGGACATTGGACCCCGCGCCGAACTGCCAATGACCTTTCTACGACGATCGTACAGATCTCTTTCAGTACTGCAGCTGCGACATTTGGCAGCCCGTCCGTCCATATTTTTCCCCATAACGCAAACGTCATCTTGCGTCCGACCGGTTTTGAAATCCTACCCACGCCTATCCGTCCGCGCGCGCCAACACCGCCTTCTGACGTCCCCTCTCCTAATTACCAACGTCCAATTCGTGACCAACCTAACGGCCATGCTCGTGTTCCTAATTACAACGGCGATCCCGTGGACGATGACGAAATGACTGACGCGTCTGACGACATTCCAGCGCGCTCCACGACCAACATTTATCGCGATGACGATATGGATGACGATGACGACGACGATAGTGACGTAGTTAATGCTTCCAAGTGTCTTCTCCATCTACTGCCCGTCCCAAACAATTATGCCTTTCCGTTCGCGATCAGACGTTGCCCACCAAAGCACAAAAAGTTCCCATTGACGTTGAAGTTGAAGAACAAAGCAACGGCGACAAAAAGGAATCTCCAAAACAACTTGATGCACTCCCAATGATTCAAAACTCTCCCTACTCAGTCCCAGATTCCTCAGACAATGATGACAGCACAGACACCAGCTCATTTATCCCAGATTCCTTCACAGTTAAAACTTTGGATTCCCTAACTCTCATGGACAGGATGACAACCAGAAAAGCTACCAAAAATATAAAAATGACGAAAAATATTCCAAGACCAGCAAGATTGTTACCACCAGCCAAGTCATCCCAGCAAACCAAGCAATTTGCAACTCCCATCAATGTTGCCAACCCTTTTTATGTCAAGCCACCTATCAATGCTGCAATCCCATTCACCATTTCAATTGATGATGATGAAACTGAGACCCCTTCAACTCCTTCAAGCAGAAACAGAACTCAACCATGTCAGGACAATTATTTGAAAACCTTCAACACCTCTGGACCCAGGAATCTTGATGCACCACCTTCTCCAGCAATCAGTCTCAATTCAGAACTTTTCAGTCCCTTGTTTTCCAATTTGAGCAGCAGCCATGACAGTACCTTTGATTGCCTTTCCACATCAACTGGAATCACAGCATTTCTTGAGCTATCTGATGATGATGAAACTTTGGAGCTTCCATACCGCCTTGACAAACTGCACACCCCTTGCCCTGAAGACAATGTCTTGGACCCAATCCATCATGTTCCCTTTTTGCAACACCATTCTGATTTGGATTCCAGAACCAATCCACATGCCTCACTTCTTTCTATGCTGATGCAACTCTTCAAGATGACATCAATGGGCCAATCACCATGTGCAACCTTCCAACATGTGTTGATTCAAGTATCACAGCTGCAAGCTTCTGCCTACGTTATATTCCAGTCAAATCCAGTCACCAAACAATGCATTCGCGACTTGACGACCGAACATCTTCGCCACCTGATGTGCAACCTTTATCCCATTCTCATTGCTGGATCTGACAAAGACCCCAATCAAGAGGAATTCATTCAATGCATCCAACACACTTTCAACAGAACAACCAATTTGGTCATGGACAATCTTTCTTCTGAGCACAGATCTCAACTCACTAATGGCACCCCATCACTATTTGTATCCCTTTTGAGTGACTATGAACCTGGATCCTTTGGACATGAATGCTCCCTATCCATCCTTTATGCCTTCAAAATGATGTACCTCATCCACATTTATATTCAGGGACAAACATCTTCATGCCCTCATCAACCGCCTGAACTTGCCAATATCATTCGCAATATCCCAACTTTTGCGACCGCTCTACGACTTTTCCCGAACCGAAGTAACTTCAGAGATGTCCCGCGCTTCATCATCAAATTCTTCCAAGATCAGCAATTGACTCCCAGTCCCTATGATACCACTTTGGACAGCACCAGGACTTCCCATATTCAAACTCCTGCACATTTGGACTCTGCATCCCTCATTGCATTCACTCATTCACCGCTTGTCAACGGTTTTGGAGAACCTACAACTGGAATATCTCCATCTGCTTCCCATGTTGCCCGTGTCTTAATCTCAGCAACACTCCGCCAACATGCAACTTTGACTGCCAAACTCACAACTGGAGATGACTTACATTTGCAACCCTCAAACATCTGCATTGGTTCCCTTCCTCCTGTTGATCTACTCATGAATCACAATTGCTCAGCCTTCCCAATGGCCACATACCCACACCTGAACAGTTATCAATCATGCATTCAAAAGCCACTGCTATTGCCGTCAATTTGTCATCTGCCGTCCGCTCACTTCAATGATCTTCAGAACTTCACCATCCCAATTGGAAACTGTGATTATGCAACCCTTAAGTCCAACTTTGACCCCATCAAGACAGATACCATCAACCATTCCATTGATTTCCTGCCAGATCATGAATACACCATGTTCAGAGTTGTTTCCAACATCAATGTCACTGACCCTCAATGTGTCCTACCTCAAACACCCTTGCCAATCAAAGTCCTTATCTACCAAGGCAACACCAAGAGCATCAGTCAACTCCTTCTTACACTCCAGGATCCCCAACTGAGCTTCCTATTCCATTGCCAAGTGCTCACACTTTCCCTATTATCTACAACAAGGAGAACAAACCAATCATCTTTCATCAACACAATGGGACCATCAAACCTTACACAACAACAACAGTCCAACAGCTTTCAATGACCAAGCCTGCATTCCAATGAACACCTGTTATGCTGCCAATCCCTGGACTTGCCCCAACAATCCTAGCCAACTTTGGCGCCAACCAAACCCTGTTTATCATGTCATTGATGATCCCAAAACCATTCCCTTGTCTCTTGCAACTCGCCTCATCCAAGTGATTACTACAAAACGGATCCACCGATGTTTATGGATCCTGGGCCTCCCACACCTTGAGAATGCCCTCAGCAACCCATTGTCTCAGATCACTCACAATCCATTTTCATATTATTGGCAACAACACAATCATCCTGAATATCCTTTCATCAAAGAATCTGAACCCAATATCTTGAGCAACCCCCCTGGTGAGTCTGGTGTGAACACTAGTCTCTTTAACAACCAGGTTACTACTTGCAACTTACCTGATCCTTCTTGCCTGTACAGACACATTGGTGTAAATGCTACAAGAATGGACAGCAGTAATTGTAATGTAGTAAGATTTCAATTGGACAAACAAGAATCATCTTTTGTGAACACACAGCCCTTATGGTTGTCCGCACCCAGATCGCTCTTCAAGAAGAAAATCCCTGAAATTGAACCAGAAACTGCAGATCCAGATACTTCTGACAATTCTTCCGAAACTGACATTTCCCGACACGAAACGCCAAATATTGATGCAAATCAGCCATCTTCTGACGTCCAAGCTCAAGAAATTGACACACCTGCCGAAAATCCTTTGAAACGCCTTTCACGAACTGTAACACAAATTCTGTCACCAAAATCTGTGCAACCAGACACCCAAATTGAAACATCCTCTTCACCAAAGACAGACAATCCTCCAAACCTGCAGCAAAGGACAAACCTGCAAAGCATCCAACTTTTGCCTATCCTCCAATTCATGAAACATTCTTTACTGATGATGAAGACAATGAAGACCAACAGGATGACCTCCTCAGATCCCTTTGCAATCCCCAGATGCACTAACTTCTTCAACCAGAACTGACTTCACTTATCCACCCATTGAAGATTTAACTAAAACTCTTTTGAAATATGCCAAAAATGCCAATCTCCGGAAACTTTCATATCCAACTGATCTTGTCGCCCGACGCCGACAATTCAATGCCTTCATGGATAACCTCCGCATCGTTTGTAACATCTCTCCCTGGACACGCCAAGTCTTTGATCTTTGGCCCAAACAGATTTCCTACTCCCATCCCTTCATTGGCACTGCAATTTACAATCTCATCTTTACACATGTTTGTGACCCTGCCAAAAACACATTATTGATGGCCCACCAGATGCCAGAACTGCAATCTTTACTCTCCGCCGACATTGTGCCCGCTTACTCCAGATCATGTTGAACGCACAAGAGAAGCCTTTTATTCAATCAAACAAGGCCACAATGAAGTTGCAACCTCCTATTTGAATCGCATCCGAGTTTTGACGCGCATTGCTACCACGCCGGCATTCCCAATACTGACGCAGATCTTATTAAAAGAGCCATTCGCGGTGGAAGCAATCACCATTTTTATGCTGCCTCTTACCAACGTTTTGATGCCGACCTCCGCAGAGCCGAACTTAACGATGAAGAATTGCCCGCTTTCTCCGAACTTGAGAGCCATCTTTTGAATATTGACGAATCCCGCGGCCTAACTTTGCCATCACAAAATCAACGCAATTATAACCAACATGCCAATGCTGCCCGTCAACAATTCCATCGTCCTACCCATCGTCCGACTTTCCAGAAACAATTCACCCCGCGACAACATCAAGCTCTCAGCTCAATTCTGCGACCTTATACCCAACAAAACAGCAGCAGCAATCGGCCACCAATCAGACCCCAGAGCAACCAAAATCAGCATTCAAACCGTCCGAACAATCACCAAAACAATCGTCGCAACGCTCCGCCACCTAGATCGAATCATGGCAACCGACCGCCCTTGCGACCAACTTCATCAAATTCCAGCAATAACCAGCGTCGACCGCAGAACAATTCCACCCCATTTCGGCCAAATCCTTCACCCAATAATGCCACCAACATAGTTTGTAACAATTGTGGAAGAACTGGTCACTATGCAAGACAATGCCCAACTGCAAACTAACAGACCTCAGAA